>JAPSGF010000014.1:3016907-3039574 GCA_035772895.1 Perdix hodgsoniae
CCCGCCTTCCCGCCCGCCGTTCGGGCCGCCCGCGGGGCGCGGGAGCGGCGCGGCCGTCCGGCATCCGAAGAGAGGCGAAGGCCGGAGCCCGCCGCCAGCCCGGGGGAGGGGAGCGGGACCACCAGGGAGCACCGCGCACGGCCCGCAGCCGGCCACTCACTGCTTCTGATCACCTCCATCCCTCCCCGCACCAGCCCGCCCGGAGCCCGGCGCGCAACCGCCGCCGCCGAGCGCTTCCGGAACCGGACCCGCCCCGCCCCTCCCGCGCGCCCACGTGACGCCCTGAGGGGCGGGCGGGGCGGCCGCCATCTTGCCGCGGGCGGAGCCGTTCGCGCACCTCGGGCGGGAGAGCAGGGCACGTCCCGGCCGCTTCTGTGAGAGCGGCGACGGGCCGTTGGGAGCCGGAAACCCCCGCGTAACGGCGGCCGAGGTTCGGCCCGGGCCACCCCACGCGGCCCTCCAACGGCCCGGCCCGCGAGAGGGGAAGGAAGTGACGGGCGGCGGCGCGGGGCGGAACGCTCTGCTCCCCCGTGCCGGTAGGACGGCGCCACAGGATAACGGCGAGTGCAGCTTATTGCCCGGCCGGGCGCCCGTGCCGCGCTGCGGGGCGGAGCGGCTGTCCGCCAGATGAGCGCCGAGGATCCCGCGCAGGACGCGCCGGCCGGAGCGCGGCGCCTCGGTGCCCGTGCCGTAACGCCCTGCCGAACGGCCGGCGGGGCTGCGGCTCACGCAGGCCGGGAAGGGCTCGTTCCGGCTGAATGACAGCGAATGGGAGGGAGCGCCTGCACAGAGCCGGGCGGTGGATCGGGGTGAGGTTGTGCCTTCCCGCTGCACGCAGCTCGTGCTGCGCGTCTGCAGCCCATCGCCTGGTGCTCAGTAGGAGGTTAGTCGAAACAGAGTTGTTCTGCTTTGCGGTAACTTGTCTGAAGTGTGAAATGTTAATCTTGCACATGTAACTTTCAAGTTTCTTGTTTCTGCAGCCTCTCATTGAAGAGTTGAAACAAAAGATTTACAGGTAGCAGTACTCAACCAGTGCTGAATGGGCAAGCCAAAACCTTGAGGTGCGAGTGATCTGCTGGTGGCAGTGCTTGGCTCCCATCCATTGCGGTTTTGGAAGCCAAAGCAGAGCACATGTGAGCGTGTGTGTGTCCAGGGGTTGGTGGCTGCAGAGGCCACGTCAGGTGAGAAAACAGCCTGAGCTCGTGGTACCTGGCCTGAGGAGAAGCGGTGCTTCCAGGAGCTAGGTGCAGAGTTGGGCCAAAGGCACAGAGTAGCAGGAAGCCAAGGCTGCAGGACAGCAGGTCTGAGTGCTGCGAGAGCAGATCTGTCTCCATGGGGAGAATAGCCATCCTTTGTTAAGAGCAACTTCTCCCAGTGCACAGGCTGCCACTGCCGAGTTACGTGTGCTTGGTTTTCTTTGCTGAGAGGATCTGGTTTGGAGAAAAATCAAATCATTGATTATTGGCCATGATTCACGTCTGGAATATTCTCCTTACTGTCTTCCTATACTTTATTGCAATAAAAATGAAATGTTATTGGATATTAAGAATAAATTAAGAATTATTAAGAATTTTGATTCAGAAGGTAGCATTTACCTAGTGAGTTAAATACCCATTTCTTTGTATGTGCACACTGGAGCGGTTACATTTACAGATATCTACCTGGTAATCTGAAATCTTTACACATCTTTTTTTTTTTTTTCTTTTTTTTGACATGAGATGAGATTGGCTGGCTTCCAAATTATTGAGTGGCCTTGGGAGAGGGCAGGGCAAACCACTAATCACAGGGTTACATTGTTTTTATATTACAAACTTTTTGTAAACTAAACCCAAAGTCTGAGTTTCCACATGGTCTGTATCAGTCTGCAGCACACTTTTATCAGACCTATGTATTTTCTGTTACTTTGCCGAGCGTCAAAGTGAAGCTAAGTGCAAACAAAAAATAACAAAATGCTAAAAACTAGGTTCTAGATCAAGAGCTAAATATTCTTAGTCCAATTCTTTGTGTGTACCAAGACGGATGTAGGTGAACTTCCTCTGGTCTAGAAGAGGAGCATATTTTCATGCTAGGGTAATTTAAGGGTCTGCTCCGTGGGCCTTAACTTCATATACTTAATGAGAACTGCAAATAGAATAAGGTGAAGTATGAGCTGGGCACTCCATCTTTGTGTGAAACGAAGGCTGGAACTTAGCTGGGACAAAGCCTTGTGCTGTGCGTGTGGCAGAGGCCGGGACAGGTTTTGGTCCTCACACCATGCAAACTGCACCCAAAGAACCAAGCCTTTAAGAAAATGTCCCTTTGTGTTGCACAGTAAGAAATCCACCTTGACAGCGCTTTAAAAAAACACTCTTTGCTTTGGACTGAAAAGGAATACAGTAAGGGAACAGGCAGTGATATAAATACATGTGAGTGTGCATGTGTATATATGAACAATCTCAAATGTCGTGAAAGTAGTCTGCGTGAGCCAGCATCCTGGGTAGCGCTGCCGTTAAGCCACCCTCTGATAGCCTGGCCAGGCTCTGCCATCAGGGCTCCGGCCCTCGGCTGGGCGGTAGCCCTCGGGCAGGGTCAGAAAGGCAGCTCAGCGCTCTGGGATGGAAGCGAGCGCATTAAGGAAAACGCGGAATGCAGAGCAGCGGCAGCGGGGTGGCTTTGAGAGCGTTGGAAAACAAGGTTAAAGATCGAAAAGGGGCAGCCGCCGGGAGCCGAGCCCCGCGCTGCGGGACAAACCCCAGCGGCGCGGGTAGGTGCGGGGCCGGGGCTCCTCCCGGGGCTGCGGGGCGCGTCCCGGCAGAGCGGGGAGGAGCAGCCCGGGCGGGAGGGCCGCGCGTCCGAGGCAGCGTGAGCGCCCGTCTGCTCGGGGGAGCGGAAGGACGGCCTGGGGAGGCGGCCTTTGTTTCTGCTCTCGTAAGCGATGGCTCGCTCGCTGCGCTCGGAAGGCCGGCGTCCCGCGCTGCGCTGCGGAGCGCCTCAGGGCGCCTCTCCCCTCCCCTCCCCTGCCCTCCCCTGCCCTGTCCCCCGCTCTCGTGCCCGCTGCCGTTGCGGTAGGGCGGCGTGCTGCGGCCTGCGCTGCGCGGCCGTGTCCGCGTCGGTGCCCGCCTTACCGCGTTAATGAGAGCGGAGCGACAGCGCTAAGAGGACAGGACGGTATTTCTGGCCGAAGTCGCTCTTTTCTCACCTGCGCGTTTCCCTAAGTGGCGGCGAGGAGCGGGCGCTGCCCCGGTTGCGGTTCGGCTCCGCTCGCCCCGTGCCCGAACCTCCGCGCGCCGCCGTCCGTACGGTGTGCGGGCATCGGCCTTGCTTTTGTCTTTTGTTCTCTCCTGGCGTTTTCCATTGATGTTGCTTTCGGGTAGTCGAAAGAAGAAGGGCGTCCGAATCGGAGAGCTGGCGGCGCCTTTGGTTTCGCTTTCGCTGCATTTTTTGGTTTCGGTAACGCCAGAAAAGAAAAGGGGAAGAGGCCGAGCCCGCTGCTTTACACCCAAAGCCTGATTCTGATCGTGGTTTGGGCTGAATGTTGAAAAAGTGGAAGATGACGTTTCACTCAGGGGGAACTTAAATTAACAAGTTTTAAAACTAGGAGAGCAAGAAAAAATGTTACAATGGAAAAAATACACTTCTTGCAATCCTAAACATATGTAGTAACTTGTTTTTCATGCTGAGGCCTCTCCTGTTGATTTGCAGAAGCAATGCTGTGCCGACTGGAAGACCAGCTGGCATAAGGTACAAGCGAAGATGGAACAGGATGAGACCTTATGCAGTGAACCCAGCATGGCAGGAGTTGCAGCGCGCACCAACCCTGAGGTTGGCCGGCAGATATCAGTGAGTGAGTTCCTCTGCCACTGCTGTTACGACATTCTGGTCAATCCCACCACCCTGAACTGTGGGCACAGCTTCTGTAGACATTGCTTAGCCTTGTGGTGGGTGTCCTCCAAGAAGAATGAATGTCCAGAATGCAGAGAAAAATGGGAAGGATTCCCCAAAGTCAACATTCTCCTCAGGTGATTTTAATATACTTTTCTGCTGTTTGGTTGGTTTCCTAAACCAAGCAGAACTGTCTGCTTGGGTATTTTAGTATTTTATTGAAGTCTTTATTTTATCTGAAGTCTTTCATGCTACCCATCCTTTTTTTCTGAAAAAAATGGAAAGCACAGCACTAAGATGGTGGTTCCTTGCTTGGTTTTTCCCTTCTGATTTTTTAGGGGATTTGTATTAAGTTAGAATTATTCTCAATAGCAATGGGACTTACTATAATAGGAATCGTTTATAGGAAGAAATGTGACCTTAAGGCAGAAGAAAGCGAGAAATATCAAACTGTTGTCTGCAGTTACCTCCAATCCAGTTCCTGTGGTGCAAGGAAGCAGTGGCCTTCACTAATAGACTTTTAATGAGTAGGATGTAGGATTGATGCTTTTGTGTTGTCTCTTGCTTAGCATTTTTGAATAATCAGGACATGCTCGTAGCACACAATTCTAATTTTGCATTAAGAATTTGCTTGTTTTTAAATGAGAGATTTTTGTCTTCGTCTATATTTAAAATGCTATTTTGAAGTAGTTGATTAACTTTACCAAATGCTAATAAGTAATGTTTTCTTGCTTTCAGAGATGATAGTCTTTGGTATAAGCTGGAAAACATAGATCTTAAAATAAATCCCTTTTCTGAATGCTAAGCCTCAGTGATGATATAGGTCAGTGACAAGTGTTTCTTCCATTAGGGATGTTATTGAAAGGCTGTTTTCTGATGCCATTGAACAAAGAAAAGAAGATATTCAGCAAAACAGTGATGTAGTGCGCAGCTTAGCAACCTTCCAAAAATATGGGAATGACCAGATTTCTACGGCTCCAAACACAGGAAGAATTAATCCTCGAGGAAGAGGGTTTTTCTCAGGCGTTCTGACAGCTTTAACTTGTGTAGCAGTAAGTTTCATCTAGATGGTCTTCCATATACTTGATTAAGTATCCAATGAAATATACTTTAAGTCTATGAATGTTAGAGAGATGATAGAAGAAAGTATAGAAGAAACTTCAGCTGAGCTGAGCGAATGTGGCAGTGTTCAGAGTTGTCTGTCAGGTGGTACAGTTTCAATATACAGTAAATGGAAATTAGACAAATTGGCTAAGGCTTAAATGTATTTTCTTATAACCTAAATATTGTAGGGTCCTTAAAATGGAAGATTTTCATGTCAAGCCCCTTAATGCATGTTTATTTGTATGATTTAATATATTTGCATTGCAGGTAAAGAATCTCCTTTATTTTATTTTTGATTTACATATAGGTAGTATTACTTGGGTATCACTGGAGTAGCAGAGAATTTGAAGATGATCTTCTTGTCCACAAGCCTGTTGCTAAATGGACTGCTGAAGAAGTGGCACTTTGGCTAGAGCAGCTGGGCCCTTGGGCTTCTCTTTATAAAGAAAGATTTTTGCTGGAGAAGGTGAATGGAAGGTGAGTGGTCTAATTATCAGGAGCAGCTATCATCTGAGTGGACTGCTGAGTAGCTTTCATTAGGCATGGTGCATTTTGAAATGATCAGACTTTGTTCCATAGTGCGGGGGAATATTCTGTTGATGTATCAAGATAAAATACAGGGGAAGTCTTAATATTTGTAGTTGAAGACAGTAGCAGATACTTAGCAACCTGACTGAAATTTTTCTGAGAGCTTATTTAGATACTGACAGTGCAGACTGAAATGGTCCTGAAAGTAAAATTCCATTAATGCATTATCCACTCCCTCCACTTTTCTTTCCTGTGAAAATATGCATATGCTATATGCATTGTTGCACTCGACTCGAGAGCTCTAGGTTTGATATCAGGAGACCAGACTAGATCTGTGATGTACTGAAGAACTGTGTTCATTAATAGCCAACAAGCTCATACATTTGCATGCCGAGAGCAGGCAAGAGAGAACTTGAAAAGAAGGATATTTAAAACCCAGCCTCTGAGATGCAGTTGATTCAGAACATGGAAAGTGACCCAAAAGGTGATACCTTCTATCAGTAGCTTATTGTTTCAATATGTAGTTACTGATTTGTAGTCATATCTTCTTGGTGTAGTCACTATTTGCCTTCAAAATTCTTCTGCCTTCTTAGGCTCCTTCTAACGCTGACAGAGGAGGATTTCACAAAAGAGCCTTACAGTATAGACAACAATAACCATAGAAAAGCAATTACAACAGAATTGGAATGTGTCAGAACTTTAGGTGTTAAACCACCACAGAACCTTTGGGAATACAAGGTAAATTCTCTTAGTCTACCATCTATATTAAGTCATTTAAACTTTCTTAAAGTCAAAAGGATTGTTGGGGAAGTAGAATTATCTTTGTAAAAATTGCCTAGCTTAATGAACTATTGTATTTGAAAAAATGATCCTTGAAAAATGACTGTTAGAAAAGTCTTAAAAACTGTCATGCACCTCTTATTTTATCTTTTCATTGTTTGCAATTTGATACTTTTCAGGCAGTAAATCCAGGAAAATCACTCTTTCTTTTGTATGCACTCAAGAATTCTCCAAGACTCAGTATGCTGTACTTATATCTGTTTGATTATACTGAAGCTTTCCTACCTTTTATCCACACCATTTGTCCTATGCAAGAAGACCAATATGAAGACATGGTCACAAAATTATTAGTAAGTGCTCAAATGCCACATGGTTGAAGCATGTTAAGATTTAGTTGCTTAAAAAAAGTATGATGTGATTGTTCATAATGTCATCTCCTTGCGGTGCAACTTCTTAAGAAGAAATCGTAATAGTAACTTGTTGCTTTTACTTTATTATGCAGGACTAGCAGTGTTGTGACCATAACCTGTACTAAAATTTATTTAAGGTGTTTAAGGTTTTAAGTCTGTGAAACTTATTTTTCTTATTATCAGTATTTTTTATCTTAAAAAAAAAAAAAGTTCATATGAGTGTAGAAAGACCTTTTACTAAAAATATCTTCATGGAAGAAATGGCATGATAAAGTCTGTCTGGTTGTGATGCTTTGGCTAATTAATTGAAATTGTTGGGTTATGATGTTATCTACTGAAAGCATAAAAAAGATTAATTACTGCTTTGAATTTACTAAACAAATAAAAAACAATAAAAAGAACAGTGGAAATAAGCCAGTACTGTCTAGTTAGTAGGAAATTATTTAACAGTCTTTTTATCCTAATTTACAGGACCTTAAAGATCCCTCTTGGAAACAGTGGAGAGAATTCATTGTAAAGTATATATTTTTGCCATACCAGTTGGTAGCTGAATTTGCTTGGGACTGGCTGGATGTGCACTACTGGACATCAAGATTTATCATTGTAAATGCCATGCTACTCTCTGTTCTGGAGTTATTCTCCTTTTGGAAGCTCTGGTCAAGAAGAGAATTGAAGTAGGTCTTACTGAGCTTGTTGAGGGATGTAGGAAATACATTATAAACTGCAAAATCAGTCTGTTATGATTTTATAGGTGCTAATAAGATGCAAGTCTGAATCTGCACGTGTAATACTCACTTTTGAATATTTTGGTTGCTGTGAATACTTGAAAGGATTTCTTACAGCTGGTTTTACTGATCAGATGTAGTAAATGCACTGATGTTATTTAATTGTTCAGAATCTGTCTCACTCTTTTCTTGAGAACTGCCTCAGCATAACTGGTGTTATCTGTCAGCTGAGAACTGAATATTTAAGAGTTCCTTCATGGTATGTTCACAGGATAGTTATTAAAGGATATTTAATTGGACAGATATTACTGCTTTAGAATATAACTTCATAATTGCTGTGATTTCTTGGTTATAATTTTTGTAAAGTTTCATGAGAGAAATTCTTCATTTGGCATATATGGAGTTGCTGCTCTTGCCAGCAACTAGGGGGCAGAGCATCTTCAGAGGAGAACTGGCTGTGTGAAAGTCATCCATGGCATATCTGGAATTTTACCACTTCCATCTGCTTTGTGGTCTGAATAAATGGACATAATATTTCTCACGTAAAAAGTAATATTAGTGTATCTTAAGTAAGCTTTTGTGGAGTGAAGAATTCTGTTTTTTGTAAGTAACTTGAGTAGGTGTGGAATAATTTGAGGCTAAAACACATACTAGCTTGTCTTGGAATGGTTAAAAATAAAACCTCTAAGCCTCTCCCTTTCCTTTCCCACAGGACTGTTCCTCACAGAATGTGGAAACATTTTTGGAAAGTCTCAACCCAGGGTCTTTTTGTTGCAGTTTTTTGGCCTTTTATTCCTCAGTTTGTCTGCAATTGTTTGTTTTACTGGGCCTTGTACTTCAACCCAATTATAAACATTGATCTTGTAGTTAAAGAAGTAAGGCGTCTGGAGACACAAGTGCAATGACTGGCATCGAACTTTTGAGCTGGTTAGTTTCCAAAAATGCATATTTGAAAGAAACCTTGGTTTGTTTTGTTTGTTTTTTTTTTTTTTCTTTCTTTTATAATGTGGCAGTGAAAGTAGATTACGTTAACTTAAACATACAAAAAAACCTTGAGGTAAGTTACTGTTGAACAGCTGATTCCAAGTCTGAGGATGGGCTTTATTACCCAAAATGATTTTTGTAGTTAATAAAAAGCAAATATATTCCTGATTTAGCCATTTGAGACTTAGTTATGTCATATTTTTGATCAAATAGTACTTTGTTCTGTCTTAAGATCAGTGTTTTCTGAAAAGCTACAGTGGTATTTTCAACTTAGTATTTAACACCAGTAATGTGTTGTGCAGAACTTCAGTTTGCCAAAGGAAAGCTGAAAGGAAAGGCTTGATATTGAAACTATTTTGTGTTTTCAGCCTGCTTTACATGTGAAGTTCTGACTGAGAAATGCACAGTAAGGTTGTTCTAAAATTCCCTATGTAAATGGCGAAGACCAAGCTTTGTCCTCTGTAAAATATGGCAATTGCTGTTCATGTGTTTTTTTTGTTCTGTTCAGATCAGTTAGACTTCATCAACAGCTTCTTTAATGCTCTCTTAAAATCTGTTGCTAATCCTTAAACTCACAATGAGCTCTTAAAAGGATTATCTTGGATAAGTGACCTGACGTTGTAATTATGCCTTACTGCAATGAAAGGTGTGTTTCTAGGTCTGTGAATGAACATTGACTGGAAATATGGACTGATTTGTATAAATGGATTGCCACTTACTAATGTAAGGTTTTTGACCTTTCATTGTGTCTTGCGAGTTTTTTTGTTTTCTCTTTTTTGCATTTGTATCATGAATATGAACTTTAAATTTGCCTACGAATATTTTTTAAAGATTAAAGATATCATTTTAAATCTTAATCTTTCCTGAAGAAGTTTTATTTATTTATTTTATATCCAAGTGTTTGACGTTATGTTTGACTTGTGTTTCTTGTATTTGTTCTGTATTGCTCTAGCCACAAATAAGTTGAGGTGGATGAAGATAAACCATTCCTTGTTCTTAAGCTGTTAGAGTTATCAGTTATGGAAAAATGTGTTTGTCAGTAGTTTTGTTACTGACTTCTTTTCTTAAAATGTCTCCCAAAGCTATGGAAGCTGAAGCCATTTCTATTTCCTTAAGAGTTACAAGCTCCTGAACTGTGCAAACTGCTGTTGTATGAGATCAGTCTGATGGGAAAAGCAGCCAACCCAAGCCATTCTGTGATTCAGACAAATCACCGTCAATTACTCCTTAAACTGATAAATACTAAAGAAGAATTTGAGCTTAGTAAAGAAAAGCTTACACCAAGTTACTGAACTTGTTTTTTGTCCATGTATTGTAGAAAGTAAATAAGAAGGGAAGTGTTTACTTTGGCCATTCTAAGGCAGAGGAGTGCAGGAGGGAAGGACAAGAAAGAGGAAAAATCATTTCCTGTCACTACTGTGACAAAAGCCACCTTTCCAGATTTTAAATAAGTACAGTTTTCATAGGGGCTGATGTTGTGTATTTAATACCTACACAAAGGTTGAACCTCACCGCACATAATATCTGGCCACAGGAGGTACTTTGTATGGTAGGGAGCTTTAGAAAAACATTTGGCAGCTTCACGATCACATTCACATGCCATTTTTTGACATTTGTCTTCTAGTGATTCTGAAAGAGAACAAAGTAGGTTTGATTCTAGTTTGAAGTAGTAATAATAAAAATACCAGATGAAAGTACAATTACTACCTCCCATTCCACATTTGCCATATAGTGTTCATTACCTCTTATAGAACAGTGGTGATGTTTCGTTTTGCTGTTGTAGTTGAAATGCAATAGGAACTACACTAAGCTTTAGTAATGCACTTCTTTTGTGTATTAGGAATTCTTTCATCTTTAGACTGCGTTCCATGCAAGGACAGCTCAGCAATACAGTCTATATAAGCATGGTTTGTTTCAGCAAAAAATCTTTAGTGCCTTTCAAAAGGAACTCTGATAACCAATTCCTCTTTGGAAAGCGGTAAGTAACCCTCCTGCATGTCCTTCTGGGGCAGAAATTGGGAAAAAATTCTCCATTTCACATACACTTTGGTTTGTTACAGGATGTAGCATTAATAATTATATATGTGAAATAAAGGATGCAAGAATGCTCCATTTTCAGCTTAAATCTCACCTCCCCTTGCTTACTGCCACTCCCTTTTTATTAGGGAATTCAGTAAGAAATTAAAATGTGTTTGTGATAAAACTCATCTCTGTCCGCATTTGTTTTATAATTGTAGTGTTGCAACTTAGCAGATTTTGTGGTGTGATTAGTTTCTTCTAGCATCAGTGTTTCCTGTTGGCATGAGTAGTTTCTTCTACAGCGGTATGTTTTAGTTTTATTGTGCCAACCCTGACACATGATTTCTTTTTTTTTCTGCAGCAGTCTGTAAACTGAAAAATCCTCAATCACATTTTGTCTGAGTGTTTCCCACTTTGAAAGCTTACCTGAATCTGTGCTTTAGATTTGTCTAGGAGCAGAACAAGTGTTCAGTTGTGTGACAAATGAACTCATGTTCTGCTGCAAAGCAGAATGTTTTGGACACGCATATGCTGATGCTGTAACTACCTATAGGATGATCTTCTCAAAAGCATAAGCAGCATAAATAACAGCATAAATGAAACATTGAGATGAATGAAGAACCTCTTTTGCTGTTATTACTTAAGATTTTGCTTACTTCATTTTGCCTTTGTTTCTCGACAATGCTCTTATCGTCTTGGCCGGTATTTTAAATGTTATCAGCTTCTGGACTGAAATAGGAGCAGAACCTTCACAGTCACAGACAGCTTTACTGTAACTTGACTGCTAATCAGATAGGATCGGAGCAGAGGAGGAAATTAGCAAGTAGAGGGTCTGTGTGGTGTAGGGTGTGGTGTAACATGGGCTCCCTCATATACATCAGCTTTCTTTCAGCTGGAGTGAAAAGGTGGCCAGCATCATTTCTGTGCTGTGCATTTGGTTTGGAGTTTTAGTGTTACTGAAAGAGTAATGAAAATTTGTAGATTGGAATTCTGGTTGTGTTCCCAGCAAGTGGGAATTTAGAAGAAGAAATTGGATTCAGTTGGCAGAGCCGTACTTTCTGGAAACACGGCCTACTCTGGCAAAGAAATCAGAAATGGAGGGAAGGCAAAATAAGGATTTTGTAGTTAGTTAATGGATGTCTTTCTGTGAAGTCCCTGAGACAACTGGTAGAAGTCAAACTAAACTCACAACCAGAACTGTCCACTCACCACACACAGCAGTGTTGTCCTCGCATTCCCAGTGGTAACTTTCTATCTTGGGGTGACAGCCTGCTTGCTCTGCCTTACCGTAGCAGCAGTCGTGGTTAAAGCAGCACCTGGGAATAACAGAAATGGGCTTGCCTTAATGCATGCTGTGGTAATTTACAGCAACATCATCTGGATGGTTTTGAGTGGCATGTTTCTATAGGTTATAGGAATAAAATAATCCGTGTAAGCAGTTACCTACTCAGGAATCAAAACAAGGTAATTGTTTAGTAGGTATGAGGAAGAACACTTTTGGCCTGTATTGTGATTGAAGATGGGAAATGTCTGCTACATGTTGAACTTGTTGAACTTCCCCTGTATTTTCATCCACAAGAATCTGAAATGTTTTCAGTTTTCAATAAAATGACTACTTAAAAGGTAAGCCCTTTCTCTAGTATCTCTCTAGGTGATGATTAAACACCAGCACAGTTTGCCAGATAATAACTGCCTTATTTTTCTTCCAATTATTGATGTTATTGTAACAGTTGCTAACAGCGGGCGAGAAAACCTGTTAGGCCATAGCGTATCACCCGAGATGTCTTACTGCCAACCAGCTGCTCTTTTTGACTCAGTGGAAGAACAGGATGTATCAGTGAGCTCTTTGTGTCCAGTCACTCCATTTCCGCCTAAAAGCATCATATTACTGTAGGCATGTGATGTTTAGGTGGTGTTCAGCTTGCCTGAGGAACTTGTCGGCAACAGAGCTCACAGCACCGACTTTTTCCCACTTGCAATTACTGTTATTTTTTTTTCTCATGCTTATTAAATGATTACCGATCTTTATTTAAACATCCTGCAGTGCTGAACAGTTAAGCATCACAGTGCCTGTGAAGTAGCTCAGTACATCCATTTTAGGTAGGAGTAAGTCTTCCAAAAGAAAAACAACCAAAAATCTGCACTCAGTGTTGGTAGCAGGACTAACAGAAATGAACAGCAATAGGGCTGCTTTTGCCAGCTTTGTGCCAGTCTTCATGTGGTTACAGAAAATAGTAGTCTACAAGAACATGGCTTAATTTTTTACAATCACTTTTAAGCCTTTAAAGAATAAAATGTGTTTCTGGATTTTTAAATGTTGTCTTATAAAAGCAACAGAGAAGGCAGTTGTCTCCATGTGCAAGTTTATAAGTGACAGGGATACATTTAAATGGCAGTAACTATTATGTGAATAATTTCCTTGTTAGCAGATCTAGTTCTGAACGTAAGCAGTCCACAGGATAGCTTATAACTTTAAGAAATGCTTGGTGAGTGTTTGATGCTACATGTTAGTTAGCACTGTTCCTGATCAAATGCAGAAGCAGAGTAAATACGCTCACTTCTAGCTTGTTCTTAATGGCACGTAGCTGCTAAAACCCAGCGCACAAATAACGAGTCGTGCTCTGGGAAGAGCCTTCTTGTTACCATGGGACTTCTGTAACATAAAAATCAGACCCAAAGGCAAGACTGGCAAACTGCAGATGCTCCATCCTTATCTTTAGATATGTAGTTGACCAAGAACTACCAACTGACCCTTTTTCCTATGTGTTCCCAACCATTAAAGCAGCAACCTCAAGAACTGTCTTGAAAATAATAGTGTTTATACCCAAAGGCCTGAAATATGGCAAAGACTCTAAAAGTGTAAGGTCTGACCGAAAAGCTTCAGATATTGACTTTCTGTATGTTCTGCTCTAATGGTAAACATCAGGTGTTTTCCTTTTGATTTACAGTATTACCCGTCTGCTAAGTGGGAACTTAAGCTGTAGTGCGTGGTGGGGAGGTGCATCACTGTAATGGTAAATTTGGAAACATGAACACTTATGTAACTGCTGTAACCAGGAAATCATCTTCCTGTCAGCTATAATAGTATAATATTGTTCAATTATAAATTAAATTGACGCTAGTCAGTGCAATGAGATCTAGTGCTAAATATGAGGACTGTTTTTCATGCTCATTTTAGCAAGAACTTGTTATTGCTTTTACTCAAATGTTATTTTTACCAGGTTGACTTTTGCACAGTTTTGTGTCTTATTTTGAATACTAATACAGTGGGGTGAGCAGAACTAAAATAAAAAGATTTTTTCAATGACTCTTTTTTTTTTTTTTAATAGATTGAATGTTTGAGCTTTTAAAACTTCTTCGAGAAGTCTTTAGTTCTTCAGCTCTTGGCCAAGCAGCAACAGCTAGGAAACTGTGTTGTACTGTGAAGCCAGTGTTTGCAAGGTAAGAATTTCAGTTGAAGACTTGCATAGATCTACACTAATGCCATTTTAATGCTTCACAGTTTCTTAGCACTCTGAATTGTGTTTAAACTCCAGTTCCCACACTGATGTTAACATGGCCTAACTGATAATTCAGACTTCTCGGTTTGGTATCTGCAAGCATTCAGCACTTTGCTAGCCGGACCAGAAGTTACGCTTACCAGTCCACTCTGTCCTTGGGCCATCCCCTTCCTCCCAGGCCGCAGTAGCATCCATAACGTAGGTAGGCAAAAGGAGACCGCCCTGTAGTGCACCTGATGGCTCCAGCTAATTCAAGAATTCCTCTTCGGTTCCTAACATGGGCTTCCCCCAGAGTGCCTCCATAAACTGTGGAAGAAAAACTGTTTACTTTGTATCGGATGAAATACTCAGATACAGCCTTTGTATTTTTTTCTTCTAGCTTTGATAACGAATATCAGGACTTCAGAGACTGTTCTGGAATCTCTGTGGTGCTGTTATGGATACCTGGTCACGTCTTCTTCCTTTGCAGCTCTGAAGTAACACGTTTCAGCTCTGGGTAATAGAAGAATACATTTGGGGCATAACCAAGCTGTTTTCTCTACAACAGCATTGCAAGAGTTACTTTCACACACAGTGCATTCCCAGCTGGAAAAAAAAAACAACTTACAGAGAGGCTGCAGTGCTACAAATGGAGCAGCTTGCACTCCTGAGTGTTTGGGGAATTTGGCTAGAGTTGTGTGGTGGCCAAAGGAACTGCGACAGCAGTTGATGGCAAAGCTGGATCTGCTTGAGTGATAGTCGTAACTCTGAGGAAACCCTTGAGGAAGGTGAAGAATTTATAGAGCGTACCAGCCCTTGGGCAATGGGGAAAGAAGATGCAGGATGGGTAGAAAACAGGAAGACAAAGGCAAGACTTTGCAAATTCTATTCCTGGTTGCATCAGGGAATTGCTTGCCAGCTGTTTGCCAATCCTTTATTTAAATCCAGGTAAGGGGGAAGCAGTGAATGGTTTTCTCCTTGGGGAGCTCAAGTGTAATTCCTTGAAGTGTGCCATGTAAGCTAAAGAAAAGGAAATAAATTTGTTCTTGCCATTTGTTCATATTAGAGCTCCTTGTCATCCGGGTGCAAACCAAGACTGCACAGTACCAGATGCTGTGAATATGACTGAAGGAAAAGTCTGTTGCAAAAGCATTGTGACCTGAGTATGGCAGAAGCAATGAAGGAGATTCCTGGAACCCACAGAACTACAGAAGCAGTGAGGATATCAGCATGGTAAGGGTTGCATGAGTGTATTAGCAGCCTAAAAACATTTCTAGAATATTTTATCAGAACTTGAATGGTATAAAATTAAAGAGTTGAAAAGTGGAGTGACATACTTGTGTATTTCCATATCGTTTATGGTTAAGATGCATTATTAAATTGTTCTGTGACATTTGTTTTTACAGCGGTTGCTCATTTCTTGTCAGGGTGGGAATATTCCTGGGGGTCTGATTGTGCATTCCTGAAAAAGCAGTCATACTTTGACCAGGCCATTTGGGGGTAACTCATATTTTTAAGCATGGAATGGATCTTCATTGTCTTTGAGTTTTCTTTTTGTCGTGCAAACCATGTGTGGCTGTATTGGAGACAATATTGTGGCTGAGGAAAAAGGGAGGAAACCAGACTGGGTTTAATTTGGTGGCTTAGTGATGCGTACGAGAAATTACAAATGCATTGCTTTGATATCCGGAGGTCACAGGAAATAAGTACAAGCAAGTGTACAAAGATACTCTACAGCGAGACAGTTTGAGTCTGGTCCTGTTAGAGCTTTCAGAATGCTAGCAATATTTAATTCCTGTGATCATCACTTATCTGGAATTGTGGAACTGTATCTTTGCTAAAATTTCAGCTGATGAGAGAAAGCTTTAGAGATGGGTTTTTGGAGGGGAGGGTGAAAGCCAAAGCAGCCCCAAAGCCCTGGTGAGGTCTGTCCATGTAAATGGGTGCCAGGCAGCTGCTTTACAAGTGAAGGTCAAAGGGAAAACAAATCCATACCAATCCCAGCATTACGCTCAGCACTGCTTCTATCCCCATGTGCTGTTTGACAAACTCCGTAGTTGTCTTTGTGATTTTAATAACAAAGAGATTAGAAGCTATGCATGGCTTTCTGAAGAGTGAAATTAAGTAAACAGTAAAGACAGCCTGAGAGAAAGTAGCACCAAGTAATCCCGTTATGTTTGCGTTGCGCTTGATTTCAAATCTGTAATTTTGTTGCCCAAATTGGAGTCCTGCCATGGTTGGAGTTTAAACTTCTTCTGGATTGCTGCCTGTGCAGGCACTTGAGAGCTTGGATTGCGCTGTACATTATCATGTCACAATTATCATGTCTTTGCAAGGTATTTTCTGCCACACCTTCCTATATAATTTTTCCTGGCTTTCTGTTTGCCTACCTTGCAATAATATTTAAAACAAACCCTAACAGCAGTCCCTTAAATTTCCATTTGCATGTAGGGGGAAAAAGGTACTTTAGAAACATGAGTTTTTTGTGACAGGCTGTATTTCCTCTACCATTCTTCCCTTTACAAGGGTCGCAAAGTTTTTCAGATACTATATTTTTATTGAGATACAGAGCTTTACATAAACTGTGATACATAGCTGCATTAATCATTTGCATCCTTTATAGTCCATGTGGATTTTACAAGAAATTCTAAGCCATGCTATCAAAGGCAGAGGCCACAGAAATATTTTTTAGTGTCAAATATATTTAAGATTACCTATACTGAGTGATGTTTTCTTGGTAAGGTCATAGTGCTCCAATAGTTCGGAGCTTGAAAACTAGGAGTGAGCAGTTTTTCTGATGCCTCTCTCAGATCCTGCCAGGAGTGGATGCCCTCAAACTGTATGCATTACCACTTTTTTCTTTTTCTGGCTTAGATTTGTCCACTGGTTTCATACGCCCCCAGGAATGGCCTTTCTCACCTCAGCTGATTGCCCAGACTACTGCCATACATGACTACAGCTTATGGAAATAGCAAGCTTCTTTGGACAGATACGTTTGCCTGATACTGCAGCACAAGCATTGAGAAAGAGGTAAATTACCTTTCCCTCCCTGCTCCCTGCCTACGGAATGGCTGAGTGCGAAGCCTGACTCAGAGCCATCAGGCTGAAGGCAGGCCCTCTCTGTAATGATCACTCCAGGCTGCCACAAGCAGTGAAACAGTCTGTCATTGCTTCCCTTGATGTTCTCGCTGAGGTTTGGACTGAGCAAGGGATGAAGGCTTGGAGGAGGAACAAAGTGCAGACGGAATAACAGGGGCACGCTGAGGTCAGGAAGTAGAATTGGGGCAGTGAGCCTAGTGGGACCTTCTGCTGGCCCCATTATGTGAGTGTCCTCCCTTGGTCTTTAATCCTGTGACTGCTCTTCCTTCCTCCCCCCAGCCCCTGCTCAGCTCTGTACAGAGGACCTGCTTCAGGAGCGAGTAGGGACTCGTGAAGAAATGCGGGAAGACAAAAGAGAATCTCTTGCTTCAGGCAGCTGAGTGCCCTTCTGGAAAAGTGGCTTTTATCCCAGGCGCAGCAGGAGGTCGGCCGCCCCCTCTGCCTGCGCTCCATGCCTGCGCCCGGCGCTCCTGGGGTGGGGGCCGAGGGGGCGCAGTGAGAGCCGGGCTTTGCCACGCTCTGTCGGGCAGCAGTGCTGAATAACGTGGGGTTCTGTCGTGTCACTGCAGGAACCTAAAGTGAGCGGATGCTTTTCTGTGCGCTAACTACTTAGAAAGGAGGGTATAGCTCCCCAGGAGCATGGGAGAAATACGTTCAGTCAGGTACTGCATTGATGAATACCTCAGAAAATCTATGAGGAAATGAACTGTAACCTATTACAGCTGCTCTCTAATACGGTTGAATAAACAGGACACCTATTTAATAAGCAGGAGCAAAAAAATTAAATATCTGCCAAGTGCGTTGTCTGTGAGGGTAAGGCAGGAGGCGGGGGTCCTTTAATTACGGTCCCACCCGTACCTTATTCGCTGCGCCCGACCCGTTGTGCGGGAGCAGCCGTGCCGCGCCGTGCCGCGCCGTGCCGCCGCGAGCAATGCCTACGATATGGCACGGCGCGGCACGGCGCGCTTCGGCGCCTCGGCTGGGGGGCAGGCGGCTGCCCTACGTGCAGACTGCAGTCTGGTTGGAGATCCTGAACTTGAAACGTGAAGTTTAAGAGTAAAGGGAGGGCGAGCAAAGGGACCTCCAGCGCGGCAGCTCCGTGCCGCCCAGCAGCGGTCAGGCGGCTCTCCTGGCCGCAGCGGGACGGCCGCTGCTCGGGAGGGGAGTTGCGCCTCGCCGCGTCTCTCCGAGGGCCGCCCGCTCCGCCCCAGCCCCCGCCTCGGCTCCCGGGATGCGGCACTCACCGGCGGCGAGCAGCAGCAGCAGCAGCGGCGGCAGCAGCGGGGCCGGGCGGCGGGGCTCCATGGGCAGCGCGGCGGGCGGGGATGCGGCTCCGGGCAGCGCTGCGGCGCTCTGGGAGCGGCGTGTCGGCGTGAGCCGGCTATAAAGGGCTGCTGCTCCTGCCCCGGGTCGGGTCCCCGCAGCCGGGGCCGCGGACCGCGCTCTGTCCGTCCCGCCAGAAGGGAGGGGCTGCGGCTGCGGGCCCGGGTTGCTCCGCAGGCGGTACCGCTCCCAGTCCTCCGCTCCGGAGCTGCGGCGCCGGGCCGGTCGCTCAGCGCTGGCGGAGCGGGGCTGCTGCCCCGGCCGGGCTGCGGGGAGAGGAGCGTGGAGCCTTCGCGGCCACGCAGCCTTGTCCTGGAGGGATGCTCTGCCGTGGGGCGGTTTGGTTTGGTTTGTTTTTTTTCCCAGTCATGTCATTTTTAGGCTCTTTTTCCCGTTCTAACTCTTCAGTTGTATTGGAAAATGCACAGCTGGATGCCACCTTCCCACCATTCGTTGCCCCTCTCAGTACGCCATGCTGCTTCTATGCAACTTCTCTGTTGTTGTGCTGCGGTTTTTTCATCACACCGATGATAACCGCATGGAAACTGCCGCGTTCCACGCCGATGCTCCCCGCAGTCCCAGCCCTCGCCATGCCGGGCCTTTGTTTTGGTGTTGGCTTTCTCTCCTGCGGCACTGGCACCCGTTAGGATAGGAACACCACAGGGGATAAAGTTAAAGTTAGAGAAAAAAACAGCGGTTTCTTTCTTTCAGTGGGATTAACAAGGGCTTGTTCTTGGTCATCTTACAATTGGAAAGCAGCCTGAAGGTTGTTTATTTGTTTGGTCTTGTAGTGAACAGTATTTTCACCAAAGAAATAGAATATTTTTGCACACACGTACTGAAGAATAACTCTTTTGCCTTAAAATAATCTGATTTCTGATTTAGATATCATTCCTCTTTCATCAGAAGTAGAAATCATATGTGGTCTGATTCCAGAAGACAGGAAGCATGCACAGACTGATGGGGTTTGGTTTTGTTACGCTGCCATCAGTCCACGCTCTGGATGTGTTTGTGTTGGCACAGAAGGGGCGGGTGGCGAGGCACCCCGGCTGCGGGCGGGGTATCAGTGTGCCCTTGTGCAGCTGCACGCAGGATACCAGCACGTCCACGGCAGCCCAGGCAAAGCTGTGCACCGTGCCTGAAGTGGACGCAGTCGCGGCGTGAACCTTGCAGACCAGAAGGCGGCACGGTCCCAGGCTGAGAGCTGTGCTGAACGAAGGGATGACGGGCGGCGGCTCGGGCGCTGCGCTGTGGTTTGCTGGCAGGTGGCTGCGCGGCCGCTCCTGATGGACGCGAGGCGCTGGGCCGCGTGCTGCTGCTGCTGCTGCTGCTGTGCATCCAAAGCGGCGGCGTTGCAGCGCCGTGCAGCACAGCAGCGCCTGCTCTGTTTCCACGGGGAGGTGGGCTCGTGTGTCAGAGACAGAGCTGCCATCTCTGGCAAACGTCACTGTTGAGGTGGTCTGGGAAAGGTGTTGCTAACGTCACAACAGAAAATCCGTAAGTTTGGGATACAACTGATTTATTTTTGAGATTTTGTCATTACTGCCATCAAATGGGTCAAAGCAATTTCCTCATTACTCATGGAGTCACACTTCTAATTGCCGTTGCACTATTTTTATATTGTCACTTGTACATTATTTGTTTACTGACTCTTCCGGTCAATAAGTCACACCTATTACAGTGTTTTAATAGCTCTCAACAGCAGTTTAGTGAAACTTCCAGTTGCACAGTGTCCCATCCAGCATACCATCGGATATGACAGTGAGAACAGTATCCAGGGGAGCAACGTGGATTGTCTGGTATGTTTGCCCTTCAGGAGGCAGGGTGCCATGTGCTGCTGTTGGGTTAGTGCAGCTGATGAGGATTTTTCATCTAAGCTGGCTAATTCTTCTCTAAGTATCACATGTGTGTTACCCAGCCGTCATGAAAAGCGAACAAACCCACAAACAACGTTTAAGGGAGGTGGTATGTGCAGAAATTGTACATGGAGTAGCCAATAAATAATAAATAAGCTGCTGTAACACTTTTAAAAGTGACTGCTGATTACTTTCTATGTAAACAGTCTGAATGGAAACAGAGCTGTCCTGCTGGTGTTCTGTGGCCCTGGGAAATGTTCTGCTGGAACAGGAGAGAGGTTGACAGCGTGCTGCTGGGATCCCACAGCTTCTCTTTCTGTAGAAACCACAGAAGCTGATTTTGTGCAGAATCTTTGAGGCTATTGGTGGTGATTGTGTCTGTGAGTGCCTTTTCCACTCCTCTGTCATTATATATGCTACCCAACGTGTCATCCTTGAGTTAGAAAAGCATTGTCCTCTGGGGGAAGGGCAGTAATCTTAAAATCACTGCTAAAAATCACGTGGGACTGACATGCTCAGCCTGCAGCTGCTGTCAGAAAGCAGACGAAGATGGGGTGTGATACTATGTGATGAAATGAAGTGAGGGATGCGAGTCTCGAGTTCTGTTTCATGTGAATTGTGATAGAAGTTCAAAGGAGAAAGTCTCATGGAACTGGGGCAAAAAAATCATTTTAGATCAAGGAGTTGGGTTGCCGAGTTAATTGCTGTGTTGTACAGCTAAGAAAAAACGCTACAAGCATTTGAAGCTTATGTATGAGACTGCACATTCCCTTTACACTTTTAAATGATATTTAAATACTTCAAATGTTATATCCACGTTTTCTGGTGTTCCTTCTTTCTGAAGCGCCTGGTGACTGGTGTGAGCTGTATGTCACAGGTGATGCGTACTTCCTTACTCATGAATTCTTACTTCATGTGAACTGGAGCTGTGTGATGGTGGGAGAAGCACTTGCTTTTCAAATATCTGTAACCAAGGTTGCATGCGCTCACTGGTAGTTTTAATTAAGTTGTTTTGAACTCTGAGGATTGGATGAATGTAACTGAGACTTATCATTGTACCGAGGAACATTCTCAGTGTAAAAATATGGGCAAACTTGCTAAGTGGGCTTAACAAGTTTACTTTTTTTCAGTGTCTGTGATTCAGTTTCTTTGTGTGTAGAATGCGAGTATTAGTCTGTACGTGCAGCAGGATAACCGAGTAAGGTAATCCAAACGTTAAAATGTGGAGGGAAGTGTCAACACAGTCAGAATTAGGAGTAATGTGAGTGCCAGTTATTTGCTTCCAGAGAGCAGGTGAAGGCGGTGATTTTGAGGACGGTGTAATGGTGTGTCTGTGCTGACTGAATGGTCAGAAAGGCGTATTTTTCTAGCAGCAGAATTAGTTCAGTTAACACTTCTTATTGTTGTTTTAATTGAGAAATTAAAAAGCATTGACCTTGGTCAAGGTTGGTGTATATGTACGTGTGTGTCTGTATGGACATACTCATCACTTAGCTATGATGACGATCTCTGGTGCTGCTGATGATTGTAGTATCAGGGTGTGTAGGTATATGAGATAAGTCCTACAAAATCAGGATTCTACTATGTTAAGCATGTTGTGATTACTCTGTATGACATATTTCCTATCCACTGGATTTCTGAACTAAGGAAACTGAACTAAGAAAGAACAGTGGGAGAAATTATTTTCCCCATTGTTAGAGATGGAAATGGAAGCAGGGTGATTTACTTATGGTCTTACATGCGAGGTACAGAGCTGGGGAAGCACACTTTCATGTCCAGTGCCCCAGCTTAACTCCCAAACTGAGTTCTAGGACACCAACTCCTGGAGGAAATCTGGTAAAGAAAACATATTCCTCACTGTGAAGGTATTGGAATAATTAAATCTGAAGAACTCCTTCCCAGCAGCAAGTCAACAGACTGTGTATGATTGCTGTATGTGGCAACTGATCCCAAGTTAGGTTTTCTTAAACATTGCATAGGGACACAGGTTTGGCCTACACCCCTTTCGAGCATATGATCCTTCAGATACGCAATGTCCCAATAGTACGCAACCAGCCTTTTTACCATCATCTTCACTGAAAGAACAGTCTTATTCCAGAATTTGTTTGGGAATGCTCAGCCTCTGTTCCCACTTCTTAGAAGTTTGGCTGACTACTCTTTCACCTTCCTTTCCTCTGTTATTTTTCACCACCAATGCTTCCTGTTTACCAATGTTTTCTTCAGCTCGTGTTGTTGGGGATGTTGTTCCATAAACTGTAAGAGTTATAAAGCATAATTTGGATAGAGGGACTCACGTGAAAGGTCAGAAAATGTTCCACTGAACCAGACTGTGATGCTTCCTGGTACTCTCTCGTAAATCCACCTCTGGCATAGAGAACAAAATCCAGTTTCAGTTTAGGCTTGCACCAGTCTATCCTGGTATAGTATAACCTGGAGTGTCTTTGGAAGCTTCTGAGTACGAGAGAGAACTTTGGGAACCATGTCTGTAGTGCTGTCCTT
>JAPSGF010000014.1:3049973-3075768 GCA_035772895.1 Perdix hodgsoniae
GCCGCCGTCGTCGCCGTCGCCGTCGCCGCCGCGCGCCAGGCCGCCCGGCTCCGCCTTCCGCGGCGCTGCGCTCCCGCGAGCCCGAGCAGCAGGTAGGGCCGCGCCGCGGGGCGGGCCGCTCGCGCTCAGCGGGTCCCGCGGCTGGGGGTGGCGGCGCAGGGCTTCTCCTCCTCCTCCTCCTCTCGCGGCCCGTTACTGCGCTGCTGGAGCGCTCCCGCCCCTCTCCGCGCCGCCGGCGCCGTCGTCAGCCGCTCCCGGGCCCCGGTGGGCGCCGCGCCCCGCCGCGTCCCCGGTCCCGCCCCTCCCGGCGGCCCGGCCCGGCCCTCCCCTCCCGTCCCCTCCCCTCCTCTGCCGTGCTGGGCGGCGCCGCTCGGTTCCGCTGTCGGCGATGGCGGAGCCGCCGCTCGGCGCGAACAAAGGCGGCTGCGGGAGCCCCGGCCCCGGCGGGAGGCGCTGCGGGCTCGGCGCGGCCGGGCTGCGAGAACTCGGCGCCGAGTGAAGTTTTAGGGGCCGGCTGCGGCGGGCGGCTCGTTTCTGGCCGAGCGGCCCGGAGGCTCGCCGCCGTCCTTTCCGTGCGCTCCGCCCCGGGCCGTTCGCGCGGCTCCCCACCCGCCGAGCCGGGCGGTTCCGTGCGCTGCGTGCCGCGCGAAGGTCGGTGCAGGGTTCCTGTAACCCAGCGAGCGAACGCGGCGATGCGTGGCCGGAGGGCGCGCGTCCCGCTGCTGGAAGGCCGCCTCCGCACGGACGCAGCCGAGCTGCCTGGGGGACGCGGGGCGCTGCCTGGGGGCGATCGGCCACCGAGGAGCCTGTAGGCGGCTGGAGGCCGCCAGCTCCCCGCGTTAGCGGCCATCGGCCCCAAATACGTTGTGTGTTGTTCATCGGTGCTCCGCACCCCTCGCTGAGCTCCCTGCACTGCGCAGCTCGGCTCGGCCCTGCCCGCTCCTTGCCCTGCGGACCTCGGCTCTCAGCAGGGGCGCCCAGGCCGACTGCAGCGGCTGCTCCGCGGCTCTCCTCGGCGCTGACAGCAGCAGAACCGCGCTGGTTTTCACGATGTGTGTCCACGTGCTTCGCTGCCCAGCCGCTCCAGAGTCTTTGAAAAGTACCGCCTGGGACCTAATCGTGGGGGTTGCCGGGCTCGAGGTTTTACTGCATGCTCGTCCTCAGAACCCCGGCACCTGGGTTCCATCTGCAGAAAGACTGAATCAGAACTTCCTCTGTAAGTTCTGTGTGAATTGGTTGATTAGCATTCCAGAGATCCATTTTGCTTTGCAAGATGGCCCAGCATCCGCTGTGTTCAAATCCCTTTTGCCTAAAGAATTATCCCAGGTGCATCCCAGGTATTGTCACGTCCTTTACAGCTTGGCTTGAATGCCTCAGAACTGACAAGGTATGGAAACAAGAGCACTGTCTTGCCCTCCGCTGAAAGGGAAGCAGGTAACCAGCAAGACGTGTAAGCAGCTTTGTGGGAGAGAGAAGTGTAGGTTTTCCTGTCTGCCAGAGCTGGTGCAAACTCGCTGTCCTCCCTGCCTGCTGTTCTGGCTGGTTGGTGTCTGTCAGAAGAGGTGATGCTGGCTGTCAGCAGTGAACTTTCCCTTTGATTCTGCTTTTGTGAGTTGTTATTGAATTGAAGCCTGTGGTGAGGATAAAGTGGTATAAATTGACCTTCAACTTGTTTGATTTCAGCAGCTTTTCTTGCTATGTCAGATTTAATAAACAGAGGTCATACAGCAACGGTTGTAGAATTACAGCTCCTAATGCAACAGTCTGTTTGCCTATGGACTTATTTACTGATGCTTTAGTCTGTTTTTGTTCTGTTTTTAGCATCCCATACTTTTTCCTTTGCTTTAAGTTGTTGTTTTCACTGAGCTGTACAGAGAAAAACAAGAGTGTAGGCTTTGCTTTTATAATAATACAAGCAGTGTTTTAACTTTTATTTTTATATATATATATATATACGCATCCATGTTTGTCTTTAATTCTGTCTGCTCAGATGAGGGAGAAAATCTGTTGCTAAATAGGTGATTTTTGTGAACTCTGAAAGTGAGTAACTGAAAGTCAGGACCCTGTTATTTACTTGCTTTGTATGTAACTGAGTCCAACGTGGTTCTGGTTGCACAAGATGGGCTAAACATGCTGGAGGAGGTGGTGTCTGAGACAGCTATAAATCCTCTGCAAAATCATCAAAGAGGGGCAAAATGACTGTATGTTAAGGAAGGATAACTTCTGCCGGAATGTCTTACGGATGAAAATGAGTACGTAGAGAAAAATGGAAAAGTGCTTTGAATAGTAAATGACAGTGCTTGTGTGTGTTCATCGCTTTGCTGGCGTTCTCTTATCTGTGGTGCCGGTTTGTAACAGTTCCAGCAGTGTTGTTGCTACAGGAGCTGGATCTGCACATCCTCCAGTGTCAACGTGTGAGTTATTAAAAGCTTTTGCCGGAGGTGATAGATAAAGGCAGCTGTTACAACATGGACTCGTGTCACCCGAGTTGGTGGAGTGCTGAGGTTGCTTAAAATCAGCTGATCCTAGTGGTCGCACGGATCTCGTGGGCAGGGTGCTGCCTGGTGGGTTGTTGTGCAGGGACTGAAGCGTGCTTCACTTTGCTGCCGCGTTTCTGATGGCCCAAAACGTGTGTGCCCAAAATGCTGCTGGATTGGGTTCATGTGAGAACTTCTTACCACCCTTGGTAGAATCCCGAAACCTGAATGTAAAGGAGTGAACAAAGCATATTGGGGTGGCGATGGATTTCCTTTTGGCATTTATGTTACATTTCTTTTCACCAACAGTAGCACATCTTTAGTGTTTCTCTGACAATACGTCTTTTGTGTACGTACCAGAATCTCCCTGTGTAGTAATAACTTGCAGAAGAAAAGGAGATGCATAAAATCACGTAAAAAGCAGTTAGAGGAGAGAATTTGGCTATTTGCTGCCTCGGGAGTGGATTACTGAGCGTTATTCCCACGTGAAGACGTGCCGTCAGAACAGCCCATCACAGTGCTGCTGCTGGGAGCCCTGCAGCCCGATGCTCAGTGCTGCTGCTGGGGATCCCCACGTCCTGCTGCTCAGTGCTGCTGCAGCCTGGGGGCCGTGGAGGGGCTGGGGGATGCAGGCTTTGGGGGCTTCCCTTCCTTTCCTGGGCGACTCTGGGAAAATGGGGCAGTTCTTTGTGCTGCACTGAGGTGTGTGTAGGACAGCACTAAGTGGGGGTACTGCGCCTGCTGAGAACTGCTTGCAAACACTGTTCCAAGTCAGTCAGAGCACAGAAGGTATCTGATCCAGCAGTTTTTTGCTCTCAGTTGGGAATGTGTTCAATTCAGTGAGAGGTGTTCTGTTTTGTTTTTGTTCTTTTCGTTTTCCATTGTTGCCGTGAAATCAATTCCTACTTAAACTAATTTTCTTTCAAAAATCTCTTGAGGTAATTTATTTTTTTTTATTCAGAGTTTTAGGGTTTTCAGAATAGGACATTTGTCTTGCTGACCTTTTGGTTAAAATGAAGGCAGTTCTTCCATTGCAGCGAGGTGCAGCCATAGGCAGCAGCAGAGCTGTGCCGCAGGCCGCCTTCTCTTGGGTATTGCACACATCTTTCTGCCTGTTTAACTTGAGTCATTGCATGTCCATCCAATGAATGACGTGAAGAAAACGTCACCAATTCAACAGTGAGGTGATGCTTAAATGTTCGGGTGGCGATGTGGAACGAAAGCCATTCCTTGGTACGGATGCAGCAGGTGGTCTCTGCCAGCTGTGGTGGCTGCAGGGCTGCCCAGGCAGGCGCTGGGCTCCTCTGCCAGGCACCCCTCAGTGCTCGGCCGGCAGCCAGAGACTCGGGGGGCGGCTCTAACAGCAGTTTTCTAATCGCCTCGTCTTTTTTATTAACAAATACACCGCGCTTTTGAGGTGATTTCTACTGAATACTGAAATAAGTGAAGTACAGGGCTGTTACGGGACCCTGTGGAAGCTCTGAGGCCCAGCGCGGTTGAGCAGTAATGTGCTGCGTGAGCGGCCGGCTTCAGCCCCTGCTGTGGCGGTGGGCCGGGAGGGGCGGGGCGCTGGGGCGGCGGGGCGCTGGGGCGGCGGGCGGGCGTCGGTCTGCGGCCAGCACTGCTAATGCACTGTCTGCTTTCCTTTTTGAGGAGGAGTGTGTCCGAAACGTGGATGTTCAGGATAACATGTCCAATGTGTCGGAAGAAAGAAGCATTAGACAACAGGACATTAAAAAAGGACTTCAGTTTATAGAGTACGGTGCTGTCTTCTTGTGTGTGTGTCTGTGGGTACGGATGGCTCTGGGGCAGTCCCTGTAGTTTCGTGCTGTCAGAGGGCCCTTAGTTCTTCCTGGAGTCCCTGCTCCGTTCCCAAACAGAGCAGGTGGGGGTGGGCAGGTGTTCCTCTTCAGCCTTTGGGAAAAATTGGCACTGATGGTTTGGGTGCCCAGAAATCCCCCTTCCTTTTGTGGCCGTCGCACCTGAGATGGGCTGCTGCTGACTGCCTGGCTTTGTGCGCTGCTCCGTGGGCGCTGCTGCTCTCTGGAGCTCCAGTTTAACTTGGTGAAAAAGCCTCTCAGCAGTTAATTTGTGCTTGGATCAGTGCCAAGTTCTCCCCTAGAAGATCCTGACTAACTGAAGTTCTGAAGTTTCACATTCCTTCTCTGTTCACATAAGGCACTGGAAAAAAGCCTGCGCTTTAGAAGTGATGTAGAACCAGGTTCTTGTTAACCTGCAAGGGAAGGGAAGGGGTTTCTGGGTTTCTCCCTGAAAGAACGGCTGTAAATGCCTCTGTTTTCTGCTGAGAAAATCTCTGTTAGGTGTCACATGAAAGAACTCTTAGAAATCCTGAAGTGTTATGTGTATGACTTAATTAACACTGGTGTGTTCTTTTGACAGGTGATTTGTCACTTTATAGTGCTTATAGAAAGGTGGCAGTTGTCATATAGAAACTGTTTCTACATGCTGGAGAAGAGAAATTGTTTTTAAACAGACAGCATCGAGTTTTTAAACTCAGCATTCAAAATTGTCACACGTTTTGAAGAGGAGAGCTAAGACTGGCTGTGTAGCTTTAAATGAAAATGATTCATTAGTAATAGCAAAACACTGTTGTTTAATTAAATCTGCTCAGCAGCACTCCTGCCTTGTTCAGTGCAGGCTGAAGAACACAGCTGGATTTAGCCTGCTGCAGCAGGCAAGGCTGCTTTTAAGTAAGAGCCAGTTCTCTGCTGTGACTGTCTGGTGAGCCGTGTGTTCCATAAGTACATCTTGTAATTTCTTTTTCTAGATCTACTTTGCCCTACCCAGGGACACAAGAACAATATGAGGTAATAAAATTACTTTTGCATTTCCAGAAGTGTTTTTTTTGTCTTCTTTTTTCTTTTTTTGTATGTTTGTTCTTGCTTTCAATCATTATTTAAGGAATAATACAGTATGAATGGTGATGTTAAAATGTGTCAGCACAGGAACTGGAGGACTGCATAAACTGCTACAGGTATTCAGATATTTGGACAGCTGAGGGCTGCTCAGCAGCTCAGATGAGCTCTGCTGGTGTTAGGGACGAATTTGGGCATTCATTGGATAAAAGGACATGCTGTATCTGGTAAAGTTTGGGGTAGTGCAGCAAAAGTGAGACAAAGGACTTGAGTCACACATTCTTGTAACAGATTTTGGTGTTGGTATGTGCTACTCTTTGGTATAATTTTGGGACGTACATTTTCACATGTCGTTCTAGTATTTTTATCCAACAGTAAATTGTTTCACTGGACTCAAGAATGCATTACTTAAGATTGTTAATGTTCACATTTTACATTGGAAAAGTCTTTTGCTTTGCGAAAGCAGCCTTTGTGTGCTACTGGTTTGCCAGCTGCTGTAGCTGCTGTTTGCTAGCAGTGCAGGGAGCACAAATACATACGCCTTGGATAAGTTCCACACACAAAGCAGTGACTGTGCAAGTCCTTCTGCCTCCTTTATTTGCACGTGTGTGATGCTGAGTATTTGGGAGTGTCATGGAAAAAAAACTCTAATGTAGACCAAAAAAAATCATTTTTGTTCCGTTCATTTACAAGTGTACATTTTATATTTAAATATGTATTTGGAAATATGAAAGATATGCAACAAATACTGTTGTTCATGACTGTTTTTCTTTATTACAGCTATTTATACGAGAACTTGTTAGAAATCTTTTTAATGAAGGGAACGATGTATATCGAGAAGGTGATTGGAGAGGCTCGCTGAATCACTATTCAGAAGCTATAAACATAGCAGATTATGCTAATTCTGAAGAAATCCATGTGTCTGATGATATTTTAGAGAAGCTACATGTGAACAGGATAGCATGTTTTTCAAATATGGTAAGCTTCTATTGAAACAGTATCACTTCTTGAGAATCATCCACTAACACTGTGAAGGCATGGAAAGTTTAGCAGTGAAAAGCTCTTGGTGTTGCTTTGTCTCTTCTTTTCACAAGTGTGGTCACCTGGATGTTTGTAGTTACCAATACTAGATAAATAGCAGAAGAATCAGAATTGTAGAATCGTGGAATGGCTCGGGTTGGAAAGGACCCCAAGGATCATGAAGTTGTAACCTCCTGCCAGGGGCCACCAACTTCCAGAACAGTCATGCCAGGAAGTTGATAGAAGAGTAGTTTAATCTGTTTCTGTTGCTGACTGCTCCTGAGTCTGCCACTTTCTATGTGTGGTAAGATGGGCTCTTGAGAAAGAATTCAATTGTCCTCATCCCTCTTGCTGGATTTTATATGATTGATAGCCTGACTTTTTAGTTGCATAGGTGAGTGGCTTAGGGCAGTTCATATGTGTGGTGTACAGTGGCCTTGGTGGATGTTTCGTAGTGTTTCAATACCTATGTCTAATACAGCTCAAATTCTGCATTCCAACTGTAAAGATTATTCTCATTAGTTACTTTTTTCTTTTATCTCCCTCACAGGGACTGCATGAAAAGGTTCTAGAGGACTGTGAGATAGCATTAAGGTTAAATGAAAATAATTTTAGAGCGCTCTATCGGAAGGCAAAAGCATTGAATGAGCTGGGAAGGTATAAGACAGCTTACGATGCTGTAGCAAAGTGTTCTCTTGCTGTGCCACAGGTAGGCAAATGATGCATTTATGGCTATTTCTATAGAATTAATGTAGGAAACATGCACTTACAGCACATACACATACCCTCAGAGCATTACTTTTTTGTTTAAATGCAGATTTTGGTGCTTTTTTTTTATTCTCCTGTTCTTATTGCTTACTTTGAATGTGAAGACTGATAGCAGATCTCACAGGCAATAAGATCACCTAAAGAAATACATTCCTGTGTGGATCAAGTGCCATAAGGTGTTGCAATAAACAAGAGAACCATTGAATTAACTGTTGTTTAAGATTCTCTAGACAGGTGTATTCTAAAGAGAAAAAGCACCCGTAATTATAAAGCTTAGTGTCTGTGTGTGTGACAGCAGCGCTTCAGCTCTCCGAGCATTTAGTAATGTAGTTCTCAGCCGTGCTCAAAAAGGACCTTTAGTTGTAGGCTACGTCTGTCAGCAGGCAGTGGGTGCTGTAGCAGAACAGGATCTGCAGGCTGCAGTGATGTTGCTGACAATCTGATTTCCATGCTTTTTGTTTTTTGGAGCGCAGCAGGTGTGCTCCAGCAGCACTTCCATTTCATCTAAAACAAATCTACCTTGGCGCTCTGAGGCTGTTCATACTGCAAACTAAAATGCAGCGTGTGAGGATGATTGAGGGGTTTGCCTCCGAAATGCATTCCTGCTTTGAATGAGAGCATGCTGATGGAATCTTCTTTTAAAATGGGTAGATAACTGAGCAAAATACTGAGTTGATATTTTTTTTTTCCTTTCTCTACCTCAGAAATAGTGTGTGTGTGCACACCCCACTTCTCTGAACTTCTCTGGTTGTGGAAAATCTTTGTTGTTTTTTATTCCAAGAAGCAGTAGAGCAGGATACTGTCTGTTTTCTGGCTTTTTTTTTTCCCCAGACCTTGAAATTATGTTGCTTGAGGATCTGCATTTTTCTGAGTGCAGCTTGCAATCTCATGCTTGTGAGAGTATAGTGTACACTGAGAGACATCCTGCACTAGAGATCTTGCAGAACAAAGACTGTTTGAGATGTGAACAGTTGTCTTTGTATCCATGTACATTATGACATTTTATTTCTTTTAGGATGAAAGTGTGATTAAGCTTACTCAAGAATTAGCTCAAAAATTAGGATTAAAAATAAGGAAAGCATATGTAAGAGCAAAGGTAAGATTTGGTTTTAACTCACAAATTGGTACAGTTTTATCAAAGATGTTGAGTTTTTCCCTTGGTATCAGTTTTGTAGCTAATGAAGGTGTCTTTTCATTGCAGCCGCCCTCGAATTCTGTTTCTAGTGATATATCAACTCAGGTGAGGTTTGACATGTTGTTAAGCATAAGCTGACTTTAAACTACAGGGAATAACTGTTTCATCATTTCACCATGATTAAGTGAAAATTTGCAGTTGACATTTTATTTTGGACTTCAGGGTTCTGTTGTTTTTTGTATTCAGCTTTGCAAGGTACTTATTGCAGACTAGGAGATGAGATTATCATTCAGGTTATCTCTGTAGAACGAATATGAGTAGAACTTTAGATCTAGTGCAGTGAATATAGTTACCTTTAGCACCTTGAGACAAGGATGTAGCTAATGTGATTTCCTTATTTTATATGATGGAGAGTAATGAAAGTGAAGAATGTTGGGGTGAAATACCTTTAGATGTATTTGCCAAGATTTGACCTTTATTAGCAGCTGAATGGATATTTGTCTTCCTATAGCCAATATGTCTGAGTAGCACCAATGAAGAGTTCTCCTTTATCTTAAAGACTTTTTCAGATGAAATAGGCAATTTAGCTGTAAAGGAGGACATGGGATAGAATGAGGAAACACCGGAACGGCTCGCTGCTCTTTTACTTGTTGTGCTTGGTTACAGGTTTTTAGTGGTACAGCAACTATGTTTCAGTCTGCAATGGGATGCTTTATCTTAGAAATTATTTCACCCTCAAATCCACTGGACTTCATAGCTTAGAAGTTGTATTAAACCTAATTTAGAGGGCTTACATTCTGTGCATGTAAGTATGTGTTTGAAAAATATCAAAGACTCTTGTGCAAAGTACTGAGAGGAGTTTTTTTTTCTCACTTGCAGAATTCTTCTGTAGAAGATATTGAGTTAGGTGAGTCTTGTGTGTGTTAGAATACTAATACTAGGAAACTAGATACGTAATACATATAGTTGTGTTTGTTATGAAATTTATTCTTAAGAAAATTTAACTTGTCATTTGAAAGATCTGTGTCAAAAGTCTGATATCTTTATCTGTGAAACTACACATTCACGTGCTGAGCCAGTCCTCACCTTGGTAGGACTGAACTGCCATTGATATAATTGTTTCACTGACCTGTTAAACTTGAAAGAATAGGGAGGGGAGAACATGCCAGAGGTTCAGTGGCATATCAAGCCTGTAACTTTTCTTGTCTTTTTAAGTTTAAGCAATGTATGAGCACAGAGATACGGGCATGTATGAATTGGAACTACATTTAATGTAGTTTTGCTTTAAAATTCAAGTTTCTCTATTCTCCCTCTCCTGACATCATCAGGCTAAAGGGTAGGAGAGGTGTTTTTACACCTCTGAATAAAAGTTCCACTCATCCCTGTCTTTCTGTTTCAGATTTATCTGACCAGAAGCAAGATACGGTTTCTTCTGCTTCTTCATCAGCTTTTGTTTCTGAATTGTCTAAAGTGGCATCAGTACCCATATCATCTTTATCTTCTGTTATGTCTCTTCAAGTGGAAAAAGCTGCTTTGCCTTCTGCAATGTTGGCAAATGGAGGAAATGTTTCTTTCTCTATGCCAGAAGCATGTTTAGATTGTGGAGATGGAGATATAATTATTGGTGAAGAACTTGATGAATTACTTGATTCTGTGCCTGATCCAGATGAAAACATAATGGTAAAACTTTGTTTGCTTTCTTTTGAGTGAGATCTTGTTTTGTTTGTGAACTAATTTTTATTGAGCTGTAGTTGTGTATGTTCAGATTGATCCTCTCAGACTTGTGGGCTTGCAAATGTGGCTGTAAAGATACCAGGACGTGGCAGAGCTCCAAGGAAATCACATTGGATTTGTGTGCTGGAAGATTTGAGTGAGGTTGCTCGTAGATGGAGACTGCTTTGAAAAACACTGCTACCAACACCAGCTCTGTGGGAGGGATATTGCTTCCAGGAAATGCCACGAAAAGCAAAGCAGACCATTGAAGTCTAAGCTGGTGTATACTTGTTACAGCTGAGGCCTCTGTGAACCTGAGGATGTTTGGTGTGCCCACCAGGGGCTGTAGAAAGTCAAACTCATGCTTACAACAAGCAGTACTTGTGCTGCTGTCTCGTAGTGCGCCAAGCAGTAGTTCTGCAATCAGAGCTTTGTCCAGACCTGCATAGCAGATAACCAGAAACAGGCCATTGTGAGGCTAACTTTTCGTATTTGTTAGAGGAGATTATAAGAAAAATTGAGGCCTTTTTTTGAGTTATTCTTCATTACACAGCCTTTCTAGAGCTAGAGCATACAAAGCATGCAGAGTTTCTCAGCTGATAGTCAGAGTGAAGGTTCTGATTGATGAGTGGAGATGGCTGAACTTAATAGCAAGGTTACTGACTCTGAGCTGTGTCTGTGACGGTCATTTGGAGCCCTTAATATCACAGTGCTAAATGAGGATCTGGCATGTTGAATTTTTCATTTAGTTGTGATTTTTAATTCTCATGTAGCTATGGATACAGCTGTAAAAAAGGTTGATTGCAGAACTGGTTCTGTCTTGAGCTTGATTTCTTAAAATAAGAAATGCTTAGGCTTCTTACTGTAAATTTTATGCATTACATTTTGTTGTATCTGTTATGGAAATTTCAGTTGTAATTATTGTTAAGTCATAGTAAATTTGCCATAGAAAAGGCAAATACTATCTTTTGAGGTAGATTGGAGCCTCGTGTAGTATAGAACCTGAATGCATTTGGGGACGAGACATTGCCCACTCTGTGCAGACAGTTTGATCAGCCTCCAGCCAAGGAGGGAGCTTCTTGTGGCAGCAGTAGAGATGTAGGGAAGGAAACTCCCAAATTCTGTCACGTGGCTATCAGAGGTGTACTGAAGGATGTGTGGTTTTCCTTTGAGGGAAGAAGGTAAACTGACTTACACAGACAGTGATGTCATTTGGTGCTGCCCCAGGGTCTATTTCAGTGCTCACTCTTAACTCCGTACTGTTTGGATTTTGTTCTCTTTATTTAGAAAAATCTGTTTATTTTTCCGACTCATAAAAAATTCAAAATTTCTTCTTCAATTCAGCTAACTGAACCTTTAAAATGTTTGATTTCTAGGTAATTCCTTGCATTAAAGCATTGAGATGTGATTTTTGCAGTACTCTACAGCACTGTAGTGTACCTGTCGTTGTTCTTCTGTAGGTTTACAAAAACTTACTGAAAACATTATTTAAAGGAAGAAAGGAAGACTGTTGCAGATTGTATTGAGGATTTTTTTTTCCTGTGTGAACTTTTTTCTTTATTTTTTAATTTCTTTTTATACAGCAAACTACAGGTGCCAGGGGTCCTATTCCTGCAGGAAGTGTGGCTCCCAGCGTGCCCTTCTCTGCTTCTTTGCTGGGGACGTTGCCCGTCAGTACAGGATTTGTTCCTACTCCCTCTCTTTCAGAAATCTTTTCACAGCCTTTGGCTTCTTCACTGGAAAATTTCTGCTCACCATTAAGCACCTTTTCAATCAGTGACCCAAAAAGAGGTAAAAAAGGAGTATTAATATTTAACCTTATGATGTGAGAGTTATCCAGATGGATTCCTTGTTTAACAGATTTTTACTGCTACTCAGTAATGCTTAGCACATGCAGAAAATGTGGTCTGTGCTCACATTTTTAGCTGTACTGAATCAGTGTTGGGTGTACACAAGATTTTATAAAGAAAGCTGTTGTTTACTTCAGGTCTGCATAAGTTCTTTAAGCTCCTTCTCTTCATTTCTTTTACGTTTATTGTGGAAGTTACTGGTTTGGGGTGAACAAGGATTAAGTAGGAGCCACATTAGCTTCAGGGTATGTGTCTATTCTAACAAAGCATAAACCATTTCTGATGATTTGACAATAAACACGAAAAGACCTGAAAAGCTGGTTGGTATAACTGTGTAGTTTGAAAAGATAGCAACATTATGTGTTTGGATTCAAGCTGTAGGTGATTGTATGGTGAAATAGAAATAAATAGGTGAAGAACTAGAAAAGAAGAAATAAATTTTATCTCAAATCACCAGTGTTACAGAATGTGCTTTTAAGAATGAAGCCGAATTAACAAAATAAAATTAAAAGATAGACGAATCCTCTTAACCCTCTTTCTTATCTGTGTTTTTGATAAACAAGTTTTGCTTATCTAGCTACCCTTTTTATCCAGCATTAGCAGTATCTTTATGTTCCTTCAGCAAATGTCTGCAGAGCTGCTGCTACTATTAGTCATGTGGTTATACTGACAATGATTACCTAGTTGTTTTTCAACCAAGATGTTTACAAGGGGGATTTTGCATAATTTGGAAGGAAAAAAAAAGAAAAAAAGGTGCAGAAGTAAGTAGCAAACAACAACAGCAAGATGTGTTGCGTGTTAAAAAACAAACCCCTGATGCTTAATGCTTTTCAGGAGTTATAGTTTTGTGAATAGGCTGTTTTGGGGAAACTGAAGTAATGGAAACTTTATTCTTTTAGACCTTTCAAGTTCAGCTTCTAGAGATGGAACACCAACGCTTAGCAGCAATAACTCTCCATTGTTTGTAAGTATCTTTAATTTTTCTTTTCCATCAGTTCAAATGTTGGTACATCAAGGGTTTAATGTAGATCTTAATGAGTGTATGGCTTTTGTGAAATCACTACATCCACTTTTATGATGTGTACTTAAGTTTGTACTTGACTTTTTCCATGTAACTTTTTTTATGCTTTGAATAATAATTCTAATAAGCTTTTTTTTTTCTTTTTTTTGGTGGAGAAATGAAATGAGATAGCTCAAGTAAAATGTACTTTCTTCCTACAGATAAATGGCCCTAGTAGTTTGTTTGGGTCTGAAAATTACATGGGAATTTCAGGTCAAACTAGGAATGACTTCTCAAATGTTTTTAGCAGTGCAACTGCTAATATACCTGTATCTTCAGCACTTGGGGGAAGAAACCCGTTAGAAGGCACGCATGAGCTAAGACAGGCCTGCCAGTTATGTTTTGTCAAAAAAGGTAAGGGGTGCTGGGACCCGACTGGGTTGATTTAGAAACAAAATAAAAGCATATACTTAAAACACTGTGAAATGAAATAAATAAAAATACTTTTGGCTTCTAAATAGCATTCAGTTCTGACTTGTTCTTAGCAGATGTAGTACGACTGTGTTATTAAGGAACTGGTAGAATGTTTCAGCAGCTTTTTGTCTTCTTTCTTCTTGTCTCTATCTGTTGTCCTACTAGGTTCTTGATTTCTAAAACCACCACCAGTCACCACATGCTTTCCCCGAGCTGTAGGTCAGCTATGTAAGGTCATTCACATTCTGTATTCACTTTCCTCCCAATGCCCAGGGTACTGTGAAGAATGACACCTTTGCTCAAGACTAAAAAAACTTGCAATACCCTCTCTGATTGGCCATGGGGAATTGAACTGCAGTTCAAAGTACCTGGTAACCTTCACATCCCATCTGTTTTATTGTTTTTTTTTCCAGACTAATTCTAGATCATAATCATGAGGCTTCCAAACCTTAGTAATAATTAACTCCACTGTATTGACTGAAAGGATCTTAACCTGTACTGGGCTTTAATATAACTAATCTTTTAGGTCTGAGCCGTTGCTGTTACAAAGAGCTGTATTCTAGAAGCAATAGCTTTTGTTAAGACTAATCTTAAAAAATAGACATTGTGCTTCAAGTTACAGGTGTCAATATTAAAGTACACCATGGTAATGGATCTTGTAGAGGATTGTGTTGAGACATTTCGATGATGGCTATCGCAGTTTTAAGAACATTTTTAAGGTTTAAAATATTTTTACAAGAAAAAACTATGAAGTGATTTGAAACATGCTAAAAGCACAGAAGCTGTAGAACACTGAACGGAATACTTTGTGTGTTCATTGTCTTCATTTCTTTTATATCAATACATCTATTTCTTCTGTTTCTTTGTTTCTCTATCAAAGCCTTTAAGTATTCCCTGCTTATACAACCTAAAATTATACTGTTCCATCAACTTGTCCAGGGAAAATGGGTCACGCTCTTGTTTTCATAGTCCCTTAAGTAGCAAAGAGTGAAGTTCACTGAGTGTTGCTAGTCTTCAAACTTACTCCCTGATGTCTTTCTTTTACATGTAATATAATCTTCAATTGAATGTCATCCTAAAATGAGAGTATAAACCTAGGCACACTTTTCCTTCCCAAACAGCAAAGCTTTGGGACTGACATTTGTATTTTGGGCACACGTACTTCTTACCTATCGTTTTGAGTCTGAACACAGTAGCTGTTTTAACATAATAAAAAATGAAGGTTAAGTGGGCCATTTTCTGATCCTTGGAGTTCACCTGCATAAACTTCTTGTAAATCTCAAATTGAGTTTAAAAATAGTGTTATGGAAAAATATACTTTGGAATTTGATAAAAAGCAGTGATTTGTTGCTGTCCCATAGTACTTACAAGGCTATAATACAGTACTCCCTCCATGCTTTTATTGCCAAAACTGGTCGTTTTGTAAGTATTTAGTCTATTTCTGTTCTGCTCAACATGGCTGCTGATGACTTGTGGTTCTTCAGACTTGCTGGTGCAATTAAGGATTCCGTGCACTGTGTTTGTGTACTTCGCTTTTGGGTGTATGTGCCAATCTGTGCATGGGAATTATGAAATTTTGCTGCAGGTTATGTGAATATAAGCCATTTCATGATTGTTTCAGGTCCTAAATTACTGGATTATGCTTACCACCCTAATTTAGAACATAAATGTAAGAAGGATATTCTAATTGGTAGAATAAAAAATTCTGAAGATAAATCATGGAAAAAAATACGTCCAAGACCAACAAAAACACAGTATGTGGGACCATATTATATATGTAAAGGTAGGTGTGTTATAGATAGTGAATGTTTGTTTGTGCTCAAACTAATATCTTTTAGGTTTTTCACGTTGAAGTATTGAATGAGATTTTATATGTGTTCATGGGAGATGGGAAGTTACAGGGTTCTGTATATTTTCAGTCATGAGGAAAGCTATATTTTGACAAATAATGTGATTATTTGGAAAACATGAGCTGTATTCCTGCTCTTCATCGTGAATAACTTTACTTTTGAGTGGGATATTTTTAGATTCTTGCTTCGTTTTACTGTATCCCCTTAAGCCATCTCCCTTTCCCTTCTTTTCCTTCTTTTCCTATGAGTTGTATGCAGTATGGATAAATGGAGACTGGCATAGAAGTAGTTCCCTTCTGATTTCTGACATTCCCCCAAAAGTTCTGGTGTGCATACATGTCTGTGTTTTGGCAAGCCAGCAGGAGAGAGGGAGGGCGGCTACAGCAGGTCTGTCGGTGTGCACACACCTGCTAATCACAAGTTAGTCTCTTTCAATAAAAGACATGCTCTGCACTAGGAGGGACTTGCAGGACAGCATTTTCAGCTTCCTGTAGGTTTGCAGAAGAACTGGTCTGACTGTCAGGCAGTCTTGGTGGATGCTGTTGCCCTCAGTGCAGTGTATTCTCAGTGCTGAATATTCAAAACAACAATAGCAAGAAGGTATTCTTTTGCAGTATGGACTGCTTATGATGCAAGCAAGATGACTGGTGTGTTGATTAACAGCTGTATCTGACTGTATTTAAGCAAAGGTTCTTGTTTCTCAGCATTGTTGCCTTATACTTGATGGAGATGTTGAAAATTTAAAACTCAGAAAGGCTGATGCACAAATCAGTCAGGATGAGGTTCTGCTCCTGTCTGCTAGACTTCACAACAGATTATGTTTGATAAAGGTTTTAAGATGAACTTACAATAGAAGTTGTGCAACAGCAGCATCAAATTCAGTGTTATCGTTTCAGATGTTGCTGCTGAAGAGGAATGTCGATACCCAGGGCACTGCACGTTTGCCTATTGCCAAGAGGAGATAGATGTGTGGACACTGGAGCGCAAAGGAGCTTTTAGTCGAGAAGCTCTTTTTGGAGGAAATGGGAAGATCAACTTTACCGTGTCACGACTTCTTCAAGAACATCATGGATTCTTTATGTTTCTTTGTGAGGTGCTGCTTTATCTTTAATATATAATATTAAATATCTTTAAGTTATCTTTAATATAATATACAATAAAAAGTCTAATAGGTAACATAGTTATCCTATAAAAAATGCTTTTGCTCGTGACTGACTTGTAAATTTTGAAATGTATGTTCAGTAATAATCTGACCGGCTTTGAAGTAGAAACTAGTTGAAGTCTATGGTAAAATACTTAAGGTGAGGTATACTTTTAAATACATTTAAATGAATACTTTATAATTACTTGTTTTTTTAATTCCAGAAATGTTTTGATCATAAACCCAGAATAATAAGCAAAAGGAACAAGGATAATTCATCTTCTTGTTCTCACCCTGCTATGCATGACTTCGAAGATAACAAGTATGTCTGAAATAACCGTCTCTTTAAATTTCAAATTAAAAGCAAAGATTTCAGGGCATTTATGAATATTGATTTTTCTTTTCTTCCTTATTGATAATTTTTTTTTTCCTTGCTAACTGACTGCGGTGTTTTGACAGTATGGCTAAGACAAACTTTATGAGCAAGGATTACCCCGTGTAACTAAATTATAAGAGCTGAGTCATTATCAGTGCATTCAAAACCAGTGGTATCCGTGTTTGTGTTTGGATCCTACTTCTTTGTGAGCTTGTTAGCAGCTTGTCTGCCAGGTGAGCTGCATTGGTATAATTATTTGTGTGGTGCTGAATTTATATAGGATTTTATAAATGTCTTCTTTCTTCAGTCTAATTTGCGTATTCTGCTTGAGTTTTAATCCAGTCCGTCAAGTACAGGCTTACCTTAATTACCTGCAATTAATTACCTGAATTAGACCATAGGTCTTAATAATTCAATTCATGCAAAGCAATGCGACAGAAGCCCCTTAAATTATTCTTTGAAAGATAAAAAGATTTCATAGCAGTATTAGTGGATTTTTTTATACTACATACTCTTAAAATTTTATATGACAGAAATGGAAGTAGGAGCATTTTAATTGCTTTGTTCATGCTCCGCTTCCCTACGTTGAGGAAATACAGCAGCTGTAAGAGTAAAGCTTTTACTGGGATACATCAACTCTTTATTTAATGATGCTTTAAAAAAATATATGTTCTTCTGTGAAAGTAGAATATATTCTTGAAAGTGAACGTGATACACTTTGCTGCTTGGAAACCAGTGATCCAGTTGGATTGGATTCAGTAATGCTTTGTAGAAGACAAAGCTCTGGGTTTTGCAAAAGCCCTGATTTGTAGTGTTGCTCTACTCAGACTAGAGGCAATAAGTAGGTGCTACTTCCTTCTGGGAGCCGCTGGTTTCAAGTAAGTGTTACAAAGGCAATTGAGTAAGCTGTGATAACAGTGGGTTATTTTACATTTTTTTCCCACACATTAAGCCATTTTAAGACATATCTAAGACTGACTCTTCTTTAAATAGGTGCCTTGTCCACATTTTGCGAGAAACTATGGTGAAGTATTCCAAAATTCGCCCTTTTCAAGTTCGGTGTCAACTTGACCTGTGCAGACATGAGGTACACTATGGCTGCTTAAGGGAGGATAAATGCTTTTATGCTCACAGTCTGGTAGAGCTTAAAGTCTGGATAATGCAAAAAGAAACAGGTATGTTTAACAGAATGCTCATCCTGCTCATCATTTTATTGTGCTGCAGTACCAACCCGGGGAAGGTGCACTGACTTCCCGTCTGCTGAAACCTGTTGTAGCAGCATGTTAGAGAAACAGCTGTGTAAATAGGGTACAGAGTGTTGATAAGTTTACTTGCTATTGAAGGTTAGAAAGGTTTTAATAATAAAAACTGTCAGAACAGCTTATTATCGTCTGATACATCTTCTTCTTGAAATGAAATCAGAAATCTCTCGTGATTATTAAATCCAAGTCAAACCAGATTTCTTCTTAATTTTAAGCATTTGCAGTTTAGAAGGTCTTGATCAAATACGTTCTTCGTGGAGCACCAGGGAAAAGAGAAAACAAAACCTTGGTGTATTTTATTTATGGCATTGTTCCAGTCCATCCCCACATACAAGAACCTTGTTTTCTCTGTAGTTAAACTTTTCTCTTAGCTTAGTGTGGATCTGGTACTCTTATGTAGTGAGCTTCTAGGTGGGCACCCTGTCTCAGTGGTCTGTGTGTTTAGTCAGTTTTTCTGTTCATTACACGGGATATTTGGAGTGCTTTTTTGTTTTTATTTTTTTGGCTTTGTTCTTGCTGGTTCTTATTGGCTTCTTTGAAGATAACAGATTTCAGTACTTTATTTCTAGCTGATGTCTTTTGAACTTTATGTCTCAGTACTTACTGTCCTTCCTTGGTCATAAGTTTAAAACTCTTCATAATCTTCTTGTTTTAAAATTTAAAATAATTGATGAACTGTTGGCGATGAACGGCTTATGGCCCAGCATAGTCACATATTGGTTCCACTTTGCTCTGTACGACTGTGCTTTATTTAAGTAGTGCTGGCTCGTTGTGATGCACAGAGGCAAAAGGAAGCTTGGCAGTCCCCACGTGGTGCAGTGTCGCTGGTATTTTTTCCCCTTTCTGCCCATGGTTTATTCTTCCGTTTATCTCAGTTCTTGTACCAGTGTGATAACAGAACATGTCACACAGATGTGAAGTCAGAGAGAGATAAGAGGTGATTGTTTCTATGCAGATTTCCAGTCTGTCTCTCCTGAGCTGATCCTTTGGAGGTCTCTGTGTGAAAATAAAACAGTTATTTTCTGTTCTTACCTGCTGCCCCTACGAAGTCCAGCACTGCAAATACTTACTTCAAAATAGAAATTACAGTGTAAGGGTTGGGTTCTCCAGGAAACTTGTTTTGCCATATAAGGATGTGTTTTATTTTTGGAAGGATGTGTTTGTGTTGTCCTCATACTTCCCTGAAGTCAGTTAGAGCTCTGGGTCTTGTTCCAGTTCTGGTTCTCTGCTCTCAGCACAAGGCTTCTCTTCATAGTGTAAGGTGTGGGAAGAAAACAAATCCTACTTCAGGGAAGAAGCATTTTACCAACCCTCAAATCCAAACACAGATAATAAACCCTGTTTGTGTGGAGTTACAGTAATAACTGTTACAGTATGTGAGAACACTGTATAGCTCCAAAACAAACCTTAGCCAAAACAGCTGCAAGAATGGCCATCCTGAAACAAAGCTTAATTAACAGGGCTTGCTTTTTAAAGTAGGCAGAGGCAGTCTATTTTCTGCCAGCTGGTATTGTGTTTTTTTGTGGTCTGTAATAAAATGCAAGTTCTCTAATGAGATTGGCAGAGGATATGTTTACAGAAGTTCTGTTCACACAAATACTCAGAGATGCATCTTTATGTAGTTGGACAATCTATAATTTAGAAAACTTTAATGCTGTCTTTTTAATGTAATGTTATGTAGTACATTTATATTTTGGAGGTGAGATTCTTGATACGTGTGTATGGGTGTGTACATATGTAAATAAACGTTTGGAACTTGAGTAGCACAGCAATTTGGTCATGTCTGAAATTTTAGAATAGTTGTAAGTGCTCATGAGCTTTTAACTTTCCTTTAAAGGTATTTCACATGATACTATTGTTCAAGAATCAAAGAAATATTGGCAGAACATGGAAGCTAGTGCACATGGGTCACAGGTATTTTCATTTTGCCTTAAAACTAATGCTTTAGCAACTTTGATTCTTCTTTTCGGCCTGTGTATAATGTAGTGCATCTTAGAAATTGCTTACTTCTCATGCTCCCCAAACAGACTTTCAGTGTAGCATTCCTTATTCTACTTATGCTTAAAATGCCTGCTTTTCTTCAACACAATTCCTTTTTTGCGTTGCTTATTCTGTCATAGGTGAAACAGAAAACCTAAGTACCATTTCAAATTAATTGCCACAGGGCAATTAATTACTTTTTCAATATGTTGGACTTCTGTATGTTCAGCTTATACATCAGATTATCATAACTTCTGGGTGCATATGCCTAAATCAGAAATAAGTAAAACATGCATTCTTTAAAAAGTGTCTAGGTTTGAAAATTTCAGGTATATGGTGTAACTGCAGCTTATGGACATGTGTTGTAAACTTTTATCAAAGGGGATAATTCATAATTACGTGTGGATTTCTTTGCAGATACAAAATACCTTTTATTGTTGTTGTTCTTGTTGTTTTTGCGTAAGATCCTTGGGAACCAAATGAAATATGGATCACTTAATTTGAAGATGAAGTTTGTTTGTGGTCAGTGCTGGAGGAATGGTCAAGTTAATGAGCCAGACAGAAACAAAAAGTACTGCAGTGCAAAGGCAAGACACCCGTAAGTAAGACAGAGCAGCAAAAAATTTGCCTTTTGTCATCAGTTTAAAATCTCTTTTGGAAAAGTTTGTGACTTTGTTAAGGAAAGAAGTCATACAAGGAATTTTAAAAAGCACATTGAAGCACAATAGAGTTTCTAGAAAAATTCAGTTAAATCCCAACTAGGAGGATGGAGGCTTTATGAATAAACATTCATTCTAATCTTTCCTGGTACTGCTTTGATCTACGTAGTGTGCCTTTTGTTATCCCAGAATCATAGAATGGCCTGGCTTGAAAAGGACCACAGTGATCATCGAGTTTCAACCCCCCTGCTGTGTGCAGGGTTGCCGACCACCAGACCAGGCTGCCCAGAGCCACCTTAGTTACTGCTGCTTCTTTTCATTGAACGCATCTGTTTTTATCTAGGTGGACCAAAGATCGCCGTGTGGTGCTTGTGATGTCTAACGAGCGTAAGAAGTGGATGACCATTCGTCCCCTTCCTGCAAAGAAACAAGTGCCTCTGCAATTTGATGTACGTTAACCTAAAAATGCCCTTTTGTGTTGAGAAAACCGAGTAACTGTGAAATATCAGTAACTGGTCTGATTTCATCAGTTCTGCAGAAATTCCCTGGGGAACTGGTGGAAATACACCAGTAGCGTTTCTGCAGAGTTCAGCCTTAACCTGTGAGATTAGTCCTTTTCAGTTCCTGAAGCCTTCTCTTGTCAGCAGAACTTAAAAATGCCTTAACCGAGTTCTAATTATTTACAGTGATTATCTTAGAAATCTTTCAGACATCTGTGTGATGTGGTAATCTGATAGAGGGTAAAAAGCAGGCCTGGTGCTTGCATCTAACAGTTTACATTTCAAACTATGTTCATTTTATAAAGCAGGCGTTGTTTTATGTTTCATGTAATGTAAATGTCTGTCCGGGGAGAGAAAACTTAACTTTAAAAAAAATCTGCTGTCACCATTTTTACTTTATATTCATGGAGAATATATTTTTAATTCATATTCTAGTTGTGCAATCATATTGCTTCAGGCAAGAAATGTCAGTATGATGGAAACTGCTCATTTGCTCACAGTCCTGAGGAGAGAGAGATGTGGACGTATATGAAGGAGAACAGCAGTAAGTAAAAAAGTAAAGATTAAAGCAGTGCTGTAAATCTTACTGCTTTGCTCTTCGTTTTTGTTCCTCAGTAACTTTTTAATCAATTTCCCTTTGCTACCTTTTTTATTTTTTTGCAGTAGGCCTTGAAAGCACTTAATTTATTTGAATGAGCCCTGGTTGAGTATTCAAAAATAGTATTAAATATATAGTATTAAATAAAAATAGCTACATTAAATATTCATGACCTGATGAATTGTATTTTAATAACAAAGTAGTCTGTATTATATTTTTAAAGTGTTAGAAGTAGCATATTGGTCCATGGAGCAAATTACCAAGTTATCTTTACTTTGTGTGTCTGTTAGAAATACATAATGCATTACTTTATGTAGGTAGAAGTGGGTCTTAGTGAGTAGCCAGAGATTCATATTGCTCATGGTTCTTATCTCTAAACCGTGTAACTGTTGATACCGTGTGCTTCTTTTTTTCTTCTTAAAATAGGTGGGGACTGAATTATGCTTGCAAACTCAGTCATTTATCTAGTATTCTCAGACTTTTGCCTTAATTGCTAATCACTTATTTTAGCTTCTGCTCTCATTAGTTCAAGACTTGGAGCAGTTGTATGACATATGGCTAAAAAGTCAAAAACCAGAAAAAGGAGATGATACAGCTGCTCAGGCAAATAAAGAAAATGGGAAGCAAATTCACATGCCAACTGACTATGCTGAAGTAACAGTAAGTAATCATGGGTTTAATTGTAAGATCGTGCTTTCTTTTTTCCTCCCCAGTCAGTAATATGCTGTTGTTCTTACAGTCCTGCTGCTCTCTTATCTCATAACTAGCTGTGCTAAATGCACAATTTAACTGAGTCTGTAAAGCACCTCTGAATCCTCTAAAGCCAGTGGAAATCATAAACTTCAGGTGTTGTTTAAATAACTGTATCCAAGCTAAGCAACAATTTGCAGGCCGACATAAAGAAAACCTTTAAAACCTATTAGGAACATGTCTGTGCTTGTAAATATGAATTCTCAATGCTTTGTTTTCTAACTCCTGTTGAACAGGTGGATTTCCACTGTTGGATGTGTGGGAAGAACTGTAACAGTGAGAAACAGTGGCAGGGTCACATTTCTTCTGAAAAGCATAAAGAGAAGGTTTTCCACACAGAAGATGATCAGAACTGCTGGCAGTATCGCTTTCCAACCGGATGTTTTAGTATTTGTGATAGGTATGTGCTTCCTAAGATTTATTTTGTAAACTGAAAAATTCCACTTCATGGTATAAATAATTAGTGCCATTGCAAGTTTCAACACAGTGTTTCAGTATTTCTTTTCTTGCATGTATCTTTCGACAAGAAGGTAAGTAAATAACAGCATTGGAACATGTGCTGTTAGAAATTGGAGAGTGACAAGCTTCCTAATTGTGGAACCCAGTGAATGGTTGTGTGATCTTCGTAAAGGGCCACAAGCTTAGAGCAGCAGGGAAAAAAGTTGTTTAAAAATACTGTTTGTAAGCTTACTTAGACATCTGCCTTCCATTACCCATGGAACACAGGAACAGTTTCTAGTTGGGCAGCGTAATTGGAGCTTTAAGGCAAGTAGAAATTTTATTGGCACAGCCTCTTGTTTTTTTCAGCATTGGTTGTTCTTTTTGCTGCTTCCTTTAATCCTTAAATGCAGCCTGTTTACCTGACTGAGTAGATTTTGGTAAGTCTGCTGGCATTTCTTGGCACTTTTGCAATTTTATTGGAAGGCTGAAAACTTTGAAATCTACGTTCTGGTGTTAAAAATGAATTTTGTTCATTCATAAACTTTTTCCATTTGGTATCATGTTAAAGATTTTGAATGTTTTAGAGATCTTGAGAGACTGCATAGCATACAAAGCAAGTTATTTGGTGTGTGCAGGCACTGCGTGCTAGTTTATGTGCCCTGTTTAATGCATTTTTAGTAATATTCTAAATTTGATGTTCCAAACGCTAACAGAGCTCAGATATGCAATATATGGTGAATATCAACTGCTATGCTCACCATTTAACAGAGAAATACTAGAACATAACGAATTCCTGAGTCATGCTGAAAACTCCAAAACCCAATTTAGTTAATAAACCAAAATTAATGGAATTTCTAAAACAGGTTGTTCTGTAGCTTAGTGAACTAAATGTGAAGGTTGTATTATTGGTTACATTAAAATACCTCAAGTAAATGAAAGATGTCAAGCATTAAATGATGCGGCAAGGTATCACAAAGAACAGAGAGAGTCATCTCTTGTCCTCCACAAATACTTGACAGCTAGGAAAGAAGAGTATAATCAAATGCTAAAGAGTTAGTCTCATCTTACTAAAAAATTAAGTATTCTTTCAATTATTTTCATGTCCATAAGAATCTCTTGCGTCTGAAAAACATGAGCAGGGGAAAATACCTCGATATAACATTTGCCATCATAGTGCTACAAAAAGACTGCTTAAAATCTGTCTTAACAGATATATGGCTGGTACTTGCACTGAGGGAAACAACTGTAAATTTGCCCATGGAAATGCTGAACTCCATGAGTGGGAAGAACGAAGACAAGTTTTAAGAATGAAGCTCAGCAAAGCAAGAAAAGACCACTTGATTGCTCCCAGTGATAATGACTTTGGAAAATATAGTTTTTTGTTTAAAGGTTTAGACTAATACTGAGATGACATAGACATGTTACCAGCTGGAAGCATAAACCAGAACAATTGACAATAATCAAAAGCATGTGACAGAAAAGCTGCAGGTTTTCTGCTTTTATTGGCATATATTGTTCCTCCTGAACAGCAAAATATAGTAGATTTAGGGGAATTGAGTGGACCTGTCTGTGCTGTCATGAAACAGAGCGGTGAATAAAAAAAATCTGAAGTATTATGTGCTTTCTCACCTCCTGTTGGACAGAAAGTTAGGGAATAGAGGGGGGAGAGAGGTTGTAATGTCTAGGAAGCCCCCTAGTGTCAGTCCTTCAGCTGAAAAACTTTACGGTATCAAGGTATTACAAAGCAGAGTGTTACGGGCTAAGAAATGATGGATGAATATTCTTCAGATCTTTTAATGGAGACGATTTGTTTAAAACAAAGTTTGCTACTTATCTATATGTAGGTTGCTAAAAAGGATTTTCTTATTAAAGATTTTAAACAAAATAACCATTTAACTGCAATATATGTTGAATGGGTATTTTTTCTCTATTTGTATGTTTCAATATAATTTACTGAAAAAGGATCTTGGGAGGAAAAACGTATTCATTTTTGAAAATGAAGTAGTTAAAATTGTTTCTTGGTCTTTGCTGTTTAAATGATGATTTTGAAAGATTACACTTGTATGTCAGTATTGTGTATTATTGTATGGACTAATGTTGCCTGTAATAAAGAGAACTTTACACAAAGCTCTTTTCTGCATGTAACCTTGTAAAAACATCCGGTGGTTCATTTGCCCGTTAGCAAAAGCTTGGGCACCTGTCGCCAAGGCTGAGGTTCGTTTCTGTGTTTCGGCTGCTCGTTCGCCCTTCCCTTCATCATCAGCGCTGCCGCCTTGGACTCATCGCGGCGCTCAGCTCCCAAGAACGGCGGCCGAGGTGCCGGCAGGGCGGAAGGAGCGACGCTGTGCGGGCTGCAGGCACCGCAGCCCGGCCCCCACACCGCCCTGCTTGTCCTGAGCTCCTCTTTGTTTCGTTTCGGCTTCTTGCGGGTCCTACAGCAGCTTCACTTTTGTGCTGATTCAGTTCTTAGTTCAAGCGGGCTCCTTTCAGTCAGTCACTAGAAAACGCTTCATGTGTTCGGCTTTTTTTTTCCCCCTTTCCCTTCTCCCTCCTCTCAAGAGCGCTTTTAGTCGCCCTTCTTGGCGTGAATCATTAGAAGAGCTTTGACTGCGGGAGCCTCGTTGGCTGCACGCAGGGCGCGCGGCGGGGCCGAAGGTCGGCGGGGCGGCCGCTGCTCGGGGCCGCGCCGCAGTGTGAGAAGGCGGCCCGCACCGCGTGCCTCTCCGCGTTGCCGCGCCGCTTCGGCTGCTCGCGCTGCGCGGACACCCGGAGGCGGTTCCAGACGCAACCGGACGCGAATCCCTTCTGCGGCGCGGCTTTGCTCTGACCGCCGCGCGCAGCAGCCCAGAGCGCCGCGCCGCCGGCCGCTCCCGGCCTGCCCCGGGCTGCGCGCTGCGCTGCGTGGCGGCGCGGGGTTGGCGGGCG
>JAPSGF010000014.1:3076168-3099208 GCA_035772895.1 Perdix hodgsoniae
CGGGCGCTGCCCGCAGCTGCGGGGCTGTGCGGCCCGGCCCGAGGTCCGGGTGCCGCGGCGGAAGCTCGGCTCGAGGCGGGCGCTGTTGGCCGCAGGCCGCACGGCGCGCGCAGGGCCGCGACGGGGCCGAGGGTTTCCCCGCCCGGGGCCGCGCAGCCGCAGGGCGCTCGGCTGACGGCGGCCGTTGGCAGCGGCTGGGCGGCGAGCTGCCCCTGCTTTGCCGCCCGGCGGCTCTGGTCGGCGGCTGTTGCGGGTGTTTCTCCTGCTTGAGGGCAGCCCTGTGGTTGCTGAGCCGTTCCTCTCGCGGCACGCCTTCTGTTGACCCGTTTTCTTGCAGTTTAGAGCCAGTCTGCCATCCTGCTTTTCGGCCTTACGCTGTTAGGCGCCGTCTGTCTGCCTGCCTGCCGCGGGATGGGCCGGCTGTGCTGGCAGGGCTGCCGCTGGGGAGGCAGAACTGTCACAGCGCTTTGGGGCAGTCGGTGTGAGAGCACGTCCTTTGTGGGCGCCGGGGGCCGCGAATGGTGAAGATGCGGAGCCGGGCCGTGTGTTAAACGCTGTGTGAGTGATAACTGTCTGTTGGGTTTACGAACTCCCACAACTTCCAGAAGGTGCTGGAAGTGCCACATTCTGGATCGTTGGAGTGCTGGTGTGACAGAAAGCAGTTTCCTGAGCTCTCAGTCCGCGCTGTTGGTGCTGCTGCTCAGAGTCGTTTCTCTTAAGAGATTCAATCTGCTGTCACCCCATCTTGGATAGTCTTCAAATCAAGACCCCATTTCTTGGCATCTCCGAAAGGAAACGTGCCCTGGGCAAAGTCTGTGGTCGCAGCTCTAATCAGTGATGTTGGTAAAACAAACTGATATGCATCCACGTGGTGGTAAATGTCATGGCAGAACAGTTAGCTTTTCATAGCAGAGTGTAAAATAATAGAAGTGTGAAACAATTTACAGCAGTGTATAAAGCACAGTAATGGTCTCTGTCCATAGAAGCATCACAAAGCTGTATGACCAGTGTCTCTTCTCTTATCAGGGTGCGTTACCTAAGGTACAGGCGTTAAAAGAGGATGAGGCCAGGGAAGGAATCCAAAGAAATCACTCTTCCTGCTAATTCTGTGCTCTGCAGCACCCAGCAAGAAGAGCGTGGGCTAACGTACCCACAAGCATGGTGTGTGTTAGGGCAGCGTGGCTTTCTGAAACTTGTTTAAAAGGGTGATCTTTAGATTTCATGGTATTTCTTGAAACTGACTGATAATTTGTGTCAATTCTTGCAGTTTTGTCACTGTACGACATTCACTAGCCCTAATGTAAGGCTTTGGGCATGCTGCTTTAGTTACTGCGCAGTCTCACTGAACCCTCTTAATGTCCTTCCCACAGCCGAGCAAAAGATGTAACAATGCCAGCAAAGCTTCCAGTGAATTTTTTCTCCGCAAGATCTCCCGTCGTTGATCTTTTTCGGGGGCAGTTAGACTATGCAGATCACCTTCGTCAGGACTCAGAGGTTGCGCTGTATTTCTTCTACGCGCCGTGGTGTGGGCAGTCGGTTGCAGTGAGAGAAGAAATAGAACACGTGGCCAGCAGATTGTCAGACCAGGTAACTAGGGAAGACAGGAGTCTTACCACACATGATCTGATAGATCCTTAGTCTCCAAAGAGGGGCTGATTCCTGTCATCCCGTGGGAACCAGGAAGACCTGTGTGTCTGTACCATGCACTAATTCAGCCAGTCGTCTTTAATTTTACATACACAGCACTGCAATGAATGGAGCAGGGCAGCGATGCCTGCTCATCTGTGTGTTATTTCTGCTCCTGGATGGGGAGCTCTGCAGCTTCTGTCTGGTAAACTGTTTCTGGATTTATTGCTGTGCCTTCAGGTAGAAGCTATAGGGAGTTTGCCTACAGTCCCAGGCTTTAGATAGAAAGCTTAAAAACCAGAAAGAAAAGTCACCATAAAATATTGCTATACAAGGAACTGACAACAAAAAGATTTAAAACAAAAAATTGGGGGGTGGGGGAGGAAGGAAAGAAACTGATAGAATTAAGGGGGCGGTTATGAACTACTGCTTTGAAAAGGTGCTGAAAATAACAGGTGGAATGCAGGGGTGAAAAGCAAACTAGATAAAGAATGGTACAGTAATGTACTTTGCTGTTAGATGTGAACTTTTATCTGCTTTGCAGGTGCTGTTTGTTGCTATTAATTGCTGGTGGAACCAGGGGAAATGTAGGAAGCAGAAGCATTTCTTTTATTTTCCTGTCATACATTTATACCACCGCAGGTAAGACCTTCATACTGAAAGTCTCTTTTTCTTGTTGGCACTTTGCAAAGCAAGTATGGTGTGTGAGTTGCTCCAAAAGTAATGCCTCCTACTTATTTCCATGGAAATTATGGCAGTTACAAAGAGCACAACAGTACTGATAGAGCAAATTCTCAGCTACAAAAGTCTTTTAGCATCTGCCTCTAAGATCATCAGCCAACATAATAAAAAAAGGAGGTATTGCTTTTGGAGCAGCCTTCATAAAAAATGTTGTGTTTTCAAAGTTCCTTGTCTACAGTTAAAAGAAACGGCTGAAAAGGAGGGGATTCTGGGTGAAGCTCACACTGTGTGCTCCTGAGCTACTGCGAGGGGCTGTACCTGCCCGTTAAGTGTTGTGCTGCACAAGTTTTCATCCTTAAGGAAAGTTGGTATTGCACATGCATCTCCTGGAAGCTCTCTCTATCCAATGAAATGTGAATTATTCTGATTTATGTTTTTATTTTAGTGTCCTCTTTGCTCTGTAGGTGGATTCTATTCACTGGTCCCAGTTTTTGGCAGCAGTTGTGTTTAGGAATGGAGTTTAGGCGCGTGTTAAAATGGAGCTGTGCAGTGAAGATGTTCTTCTGAATTTAAATTGTACACTCCTTTCTTATGCCCCAGATGTTTGAGTAACGTTGTTTAATGTTCTGCAGCCTCACTTTTGTTTTTTTTAGTATTTGTATGTATGCATTCTTTTTGTGTGGAGCAGAAAGTAATGCTTTTCCAGTACTGGGTGCAGCAGAGCTCAGTGGCACTTGTGCAGCTCTCCCATTACAGAGGTAGACTGTACTTAGTCTGGGGATTTGTGCTGAGGATGAACAATCCTAATCCTTGTCAGCTGAACTTTGAATGGTACTGGAAGAATTCAAACTGCAATAAAAGCAAACAAAAAAAAAACCAACCAACTAATAATACATTTGTGCAGAATCTTACTTGGACACGCATTAAGTTATAATTACTTTATTTTGAAATAGCAACACATTAGATGGGTACACTTGGGTATTGCCAGTAACTGATTGCTGTATTTTTAAACAGAGTTGCAACAAAGTGAGACGTAGGTTCATGTTGATAACCTTATGAAGCCCTCAGAAGCCAATAACACCCCGCATGCCTGAGATACTTAACTCCTGGGTGTTGTACAGTGCATGTGAGAGGAAGCAGTATCTGTTGCTATTAAGGCAAAGACTTGTGGTACACCAGTGTATGATATAGGTTAATCCAGGAAGCTAGAAAACCATTCCAGACCATTTGCACATAGGTGTTTCAGTGCAAGCTTGAATTTTTCATTTTATTTTATTTTTTTAGCATGTATGTGCATAAGCTGTATTACAGAATGCATCGTGTTAAATTCTTCAGTGGACTAGTGGGAATGGATTAATTCTTTGTGCTCTTGGTTTTTTATTTCATTTTAGACTGTGATGTCTTGTCCAACCTAAAGATGGTAAATGAGATGTAGGATTTCAAAGAGCAGTGGCCAGCAGGGAGAGGGGGCCATTGTCATCCTCTGCTCTGCCCTGGTGAGGCCCCACTTGGAGCACTGTGCCCAGGCCTGGGGCCTCAGAACAGGAGGGATGCAGAGCTGCTGGAGCATGTTCAGAGGAGGGCACGGAGGTGCTGAGAGGGCTGGAGCACCTCTCCTGTGAGGAAAGGTTGGGGGAGCTGGGCTTGTTTAGCTTGGAGAAGGGAAGGCTGTGGGGAAACATCGTTGTGGCCTTTCAGTACTTGAAGGGAGCGTATGAACAGGAGGGGACCGACACTTTTTACATGGTCTGATAGTGATAGAGCAAGGGGGAATGTCTTTAATCTAAAACAAGGGAGATTTAGGTTGGATGTTAGGAGGAAACCCTTTACTCAGGGGGCGGTGAGTCTGTGGCACAGGCTGCCCCATCCCTGGAGGCATTCAGGGCCGGGCAGGATGGGATCCTGGGCCGCCCCATCTGGTAGGGCAGCCCTGCCTGCAGCAAGGGGGTTGGGCTGGGTGATCTTCAAGGTTCCCTCCAACCTCAGCCGTTTGTGAACTCAGGGAGGTGAAGGAGGAGGTCTGGCAGCCGCAGCCACGCGGCCCCGCTCTGCTCTGCACCCTGAGCTGCTGGCTGTCGGAGCTGCAGGGTCACTCGGGCTGCCCAGCAGCAGCGTGGGGGGGTTGGTCCCGGCTTTGCTGAATGGTACTTGGAAACATTCGTGTGAAGAACCCTTGCATCTTTTCAGTCTCAAGATTTTAAAAGGAAAAGGGAAAACAGTAGCAGTTTTTCAGATCTTTATTATGCGGTGTACTTCAGATAGATAAAGCAGAACTGTATGGGTAGGAATGTTTAATTAATTCCCGGCTTTTACCAGCTTCCTTAGTGGAACTCAGAAATGCTCTCCAGATCTGTCCCCACCAACGCATCACATCTGCACGCAGACGCCGTGCTGTTGCTGTGATTTCAGCTGGGGACGCTGTGCTGTGCCTCAGGGATGCTGTTGTGTCAATGTAACGCAGCTCTGCCAGCTGCAGGCACCGCAGCGATGGGGGCAATCCCAAGAGCTGGGCTTGCTGTCTGTAGAACTCCACCTCTGCCACCTCCAGCAGGGACTCTACTGTGAATTTCAGTCTTAATGTTCTATTATTTTTTTTGGTACTAGTTTTGGACCAATTGAATACAAAGGCCCAATGAGTGCTGTTTATATTGAAAAGTTTGTTCGCCGGGTGATGACACCACTACTCTACATCTCGTCTCGATCAAAATTACTAGATTTCCTCTCAAATTATGAGGTACATGTCTCTCTTCTTTAGCTTTTCTGCCGTGGTTCAGAAAGAGTTTTGTTTCACCGTTAAATTTGATCTGCTCCCAAGTGCTCATTGCTCTCCAGAGTTTTGAAATCAGTGCCCTGTAAATGTGCTTAAATCTTAAATCCATGAAACGACACATTCAAAACTCTGGTTCCCTGTGCAGTGACTGTTATGATTTAATGATACTGTTAATTTGTGGTAGTTTAATAGAGGCAAGAATCACAGCTGTTACCTCGTGGGGGAAAAAAGAAACACAAACCAGAAAGACAGAAGAAATTTTTTCCTCAAAATCTTGCAGTACCTGAGAAATATAAAATAATTGTTTTAATTTTAAAGGAATGTTAAATCTTTCTACTAAGATAAATGCTAAGTAAAAGCAAATGTGCGATCACTTGAAATAACTGTTGGCTCCTGACCTCTCTGTGCAGTTCCTTCATGACCTCAACTCACCGGTGCGCTGCCGCTCTCTCATTTTCAGTCCTGCGTGCTCAGAGGTGCTGAGGTTGGGAGCAGTGCTGGTGGATTAATTACATCCGAGTGGGCAGCGTGCACTGAAATCAGAGCCGTTTCTAATCCCTTTAAAACTGTCAGTTTCTGCAGCACATGATGGAAAATGCCCTTGTTGCACTGCACTCCCAGTTCCTGGAGAGCAGCCCTGCAGGTGTGGGCAGGGCGCAGCGCTGTGCAGGGCTGCAGATCCAAGCGGCTCCTCTGTAGTTCAGCAGTGTGGTGCTGCAGTGCAGGCGGCTCCTAGCGCAGGTGCCAGGCTGGGCTCATCCATTCAGAGCTCTGCATTTGTTCAGACCCCCAGCATTGTGAGCGAGGGCTGAGAGGCAGGAGTTGTGGATTCTGTATCTGTCTCTGGTGCAGATACTTTCTGCAACTCTGTTGTCCTTTTTCTGCTTCAGTTTTACTGCTCTTCACTGTTGTTCTGCTTGCCTCCTTGGAAAGCGGTGGTGCTTGGGCTCCAGATTTGGGTCTGAGAGGGCTTTGTGGCACTGGTGGGTGTATGCACTGCAGTGCTGCTCATCACCCACAGCTGAGACTGCGTTTTCTGACAGTAATTATTTGGACTTTTTATATATTCACGAAATGATAGTAGCACAAAAATAAAATAGGATAAAAATTAAATTTATTTTTTGAGAGAGAGGGAAAACATCCCATTTGGAAAACAGAACATAAAGTGTATAGGAAGATCTTAGTGGCATCAGGAGAGCAATTCTGCGGTTCTGCTGTGGCTACGAGGAGGTGGAAGTTGGTGCTGCCTGAGCTCCTCTTAGCAAATTCATATTCTGAGATTAGGAACTTCCTGTCTATACTGAGATCTCCGTTATAAGAGTTGAACCTCTCTCCTGCTGAGCAGCCCCGTGTTGGTCCAGCTCCCAGAGCTGCTGAGGTTCCATTAGGGTACCCAGATAGCTGGCAGAAGAGCAGGACAGTTTGCACAGTGCTCAAGAAGGAACGCAGCACTTTGGCCACCTTCTTGCCTCGTGTACCTGCCCCGGTCACAAGGAGGAACTTCTAACTTGTCAGATGATCACAAAAAGGGCATTGTTCAGACAGGCTACAGATCAGGCACAGAGCACAAGGTTCATACATAAAGCGTACTTTCTGCTGAACCCACCCAGTTTTCTTATTATTGAAAGCTCTAGGAGTCACTCCTGGTAAGGCCTTCCGCTCCAGTCAGCGCTCAGAAATCTGTAGCCACAACTAATGGGTAGCAGCAGGCAGGGCCTCGTCTGCTCGGTGGCTTTGAAACGCTTTCTAGGTCTGCCCTTTGGCTTCTTGGCACTTCTGCTGTCACTTCTTGCTTTCAGTTGCTGTTTCGTGCCGGTGGTGGTGGTTAGAAATGGTGCCAGAAAATGGGAAGCCATGTAAGGAGCAGTGTGTGTTTCCTTGCTGGGTTTACTTGGCTGGTTTGTTACTTTCTTAATTTGTGTTAGGAAGGGAAAATGAAGAAAAGCAGTGACTGTGTTTTTTTGTTAACTGTTATCCTTCCTTGAAGAACAAATGCTGTTACATTCTGTATATTTTCACTTCTTTATTTATATTGTTATTTTCTTTTTAACAATCGTTATTGGAGAAATCTGAGTAATTGCTATACCTCATTTTTATTGTTGGTAATTTCTTGGAGTATTTCATTACTAATCTTTATGAGGAAGGCTCTTGTGGGTAGCATTCAGTGTCAGGCAGGGTAATTCCTGCCTGAACGAGCAGCTCACTGGTTGGAATGAGGAACCATCTTAGCAGTGAAACATTCTGAGATATTTTTACTAATATCAACAATAGGCAAATCATCTATTCATGTTTTGAAACATTCTTTTTTATATGTAAAGCTGAAATAATAAAAGCATCCTTTGAAATACCAAGTGAAGGTATTTCGCTGGGGAGGTATTTGCCTCACCCAGGACAGTGGGTGAGTCTGGAATCTTTTGTCCCACCTCAATCCCTGTGCTCTTGTTTTGTGCATTCAGTGCATGCAGCAGGATGGTGGAACTGGGAAACAGCACAGAATGACCAAATTCCATCGCTTTCTCTGTCTTGAAGGCCTGCTAAACCAATTGGAATGGTGAACAAAAAAACAGTGATTAATAATGGTTTTTAAAAATGAATTGTATTCTGCAAAATTTAAACTCAAAACGTAGGTGATGCTTTGGAGCAGCAGCCTGCAGGCTGTGCCCTGTGTGCCCCGCAGCTCCCAGCTGTGCTCGTGGCCTTGCCAGCAGCCCTGCCTATGGATGAGTCTTTTACATTTCACGTTGTCTGGCTGGCAATTGCAGATCTTTTCTTATTTGTTTTTGTATCTTTGTCTTGTGCAGCTGAGCTCACCCTGAGCCCTAAGTGACACAACAAAAGAGCTTGCAGTGACTGTAGCCTTAACATGGGGAGGTTGTCGGCTCAGCAGTTCCAGTACTGACTCACAGGATGTGTGATGCACACACAGTTGCTAATTATGTGCAACGTAGTAAATGATTAGAATGTAGGCTGAAAAATTATACTAGATATTCTCATTCTGAAGAAGTCTTACGACAATTATAATTTCTATTATACAGTTGGAACTGACTGATAATTTCTAAGAAATACTAATTTTTAGTTGTGCCTCTACAGCCCTAAAAGCCTCCTCGCATTTTGTGTAGCTGTCAAATAACAGCTTTAGAACTGATTCCTGATCAGTCTTTTAATATTAATTCTTTTCTGACAGCATTAAGTGACTGTTCTTCAGCAAACACTGTTTTGTTGTCTTTTAAAGTGTTACATTTTAGTGTAGGCAAACAGCTTTCATTTCCCACGTAGTTGCAAATCGCTCAGCTAACTGTAATTCTTGCTCTTTCAGCCTGGAGTTGTGGGATATTTTGAGTTCAACGCTTCACCGCAGCCTCCCGGTTATTTAACCTTCTTTACATCAGCTTTACATTCATTAAAGAAAGGTAAAAGCTTCGTCTTCAAAATTTAAGGGGTCTCTGAACAAAGTACGTGTATGGACTTCAGTAATTCTTTGCAGTATTTTGTAATTTGAAAGCGGATCCCTTTTGAGTGTTTATTAAGGTTCATCTAATTATGAAGCTATATTTTAGTACTGTGCCAAGTTTGCTTACGTGAAAGGTTTGTGGTCTGTTTTGTGGTCAGCCGTCGTGGAATCTGAGTACAGGGCGGCTGCTCTCAGTGATACTCAGAGGGGCACTTTTCTCAAAATCCTTCACGTGTGGCTGCAGGCAGACAGCATTGGACCACGTTGAATTCCAGCGTGTCTTCAGTTCCAGTGCTGTTGCATTTTAAAAATAAGACGTGTATTCTTCTAAGTCTCTCAGGAGAGAAGTTCGGTGTGTAGAATTCTATTTAAAGCTGAACGTTTGCCCTTTAAGATTACCTGGGAACAGTGCGCTTCGCAGTGGTCACGGATAAGCGCGTGGCGGAGGAGATCTCGTTGGTGCGTTCGGGCAGCGTGTATTTGCACAGACACATCAACACATCCCTTGTGAGTATCGTGCTGGTGTTGTGGTGACTGAGACAGCTGTGCTGCAGTGCAAACATCACGTGGACAAATGTATAATAGAGGAGTGTTCCACAAAGCAGTAGAATAAGGAGCATCTAAGAAGTACATTTTTGTACAGTAATACACGTTTTCTTTCTGCTAGTCATCAGCTGCTCGAAATGATGTAAGCAGTGTCTAGACCAGGTGGGTGACAGGGCCTCAGGAGAATTATCAGACTCGATTCCGTGGCTGGTTCTAGCAAGAGTCCACGGTATACACTTCTCTTGTTGGCTTTTTCCCTTGCACTTGTGGGGAAACAAGTGCCAGAGCACAGCGATGTGAAGCTGCACTGGCACAGGCTGAAATACACGCAGGCATGGCTCATCCATCCGTGAGGGAAATTGAATTATTTTCTTGACTGTCTATAATATCCGTATTTATCTAAGAATTATTGTAAAGACTTTAATACCTGACCTTCAGCATATGAAGGTATATATATACTTCAGCTCAGCTCTTGTCCTACTGCTCTGAAGTGTGTGACAGCTGGGTTTGTGTTCGCAGCGTATTTGGCCTTCTGTAATAGATTGACTGAAGTTAATAATATGGGAAATTGTTTGTCTCCTTCAAAACAAAACCCCAGAGGCCCAAACACCTTGTAAATGATCGTACTGAGACTCTCTTCTGATTAAAAAATCTATATTAATTTAATTGAAAATTTATCTGAACTTTAAACCTGCGGTTCGTGGTTTTGGAATACTAAAACTGAAAATACTTTGGAATTGTTACTGTGTATGGAGTCCTTATCTGTCCCCGCTGCTAACGTGAGTGGAAGCTCTGAAGATAAGCATCCATGCATTATTTTATTAACTGATATTAGGAAAAACATGACTTTTTTCTAAAAATTATTGGTAAATGCATGAGACTGCTGTTGTCTTTGCAGTGATTCAGGATAAGTTTATCTTAATCCGTGAAAGTGACCCTAGAAGCTGTAAGGCAATTTTCAACGATTTTTCTGTACTTTCAGTAATGAAAAACAGTATAGCCATTTTAAATGCAGACTGGTTATTGGGGTTTTAAAATACTGACTTAAGGTGAGTTAATATATTGAATTAGTAGTGGAAAAAACTGCTCTAGTATGCTATAAATCAAAACACGTGAAGATATCAACTTAGAGATGGCACCCTTTATAAAGCCTTGTATGACTAAAGATCATAACGATGTGATGAAAGAAGGAGCTTGCCTGGCAGACTTGTTGCCTGGAAGACTGTGAATGTTGGTGTGATCTGATGAGAGGGGGAAGGAGGTATGAAGTTCTGAAGCTCTCTGAGTAGTTTTGTTAAATTAAAAATGTGTTTTAGGTGTTCCTGTAACAAAACACACTATAGTTGGGAACTGCGTTCAATAGTAAGCAGTATGTTTTAGTAAATTAGAGCAATTATTGTTTCCCTTCTCGAGATCTATCCGAATGACATCATGAACTATACAGCTGAGAATGTGTGCAAGTGGGCTCTAGAAAATCGAGAGCTGCTCATCCGCTGGCTGAGACCACATGGTGGAAAAAGCCTTCTTCTGAACAACGAGCTGAAGAAAGGGCCGGCGCTTCTCGTGTTCATACCTTACAACCCCTTGGCAGAAATTCAGCCTCTTTTAGACGAAGTAAGTGAAGTAACTTCATCTGATAGGTGAGATGGGAGGGAAGTCTGCTCCTTTCTTTTCCCTTACTTATCTGTTCTCTACATGTGCCTTTTTGCTGCACGTTTCCCCTTTGGTATGAAAAATGAATTGGTGACTCAGTACAGGAATGTGAGCACTGAAGGAGCAGCAGGCTTCCCCCACAGTGAGTCCCATCAGTGTGTGCAGAATACACTGCAGGGTTTCAGCTGTGTGCCATGGCTGGAGGGCACTGGTGTCACTTCTGCACTGTTAGCTGTGCTCACAGAATTTGTGTGCTGTGTGGAGCAGGAAGAATGTCTGTTCTCTTTTCACTTGGGAATGCTTTTATTTATTTTCTCCTCATTGGAAAACAAAGGAAATTCAGGAACCAGTACTGGTTAGTGCATCTGGTAGTGGGATTCAACCATGTAACGTACTGTTACTGAACTGTGATAAGTAGAGTACAGAGAGAACCTTGAGATCAACGTCATGGAATGAAAGTAATTTAAACAGTGTTTTTGTAGTTCTGTGCATTTAATTCCTGTAGACTGAGATGCTGAGCTTTGTTACAAAGTCAGAGGTTCCTGTAATTCTTTCCTAAGGATATGGAAGAGTGGTAAACTTTGTAAAATTCCATCAAAAGTTGCAAAGGTTGTTAAACCTGCAACAGATAACTGCTTCTGAGTGAACTATGTGCAGTTAATCTCACTTTGCTTTTCTCTTTTCCTTGTAGATTACCAAAGTGGCCTTGGAATACCACAGCTGTAACAAAAGCCAGGGAGCTGAACCAGAGCTTCAGCACTTAAGGAGCAGTGATTCACCAGCTTCTGATTCCTCTGATCCGGGCGCACATATGAAATTGGCAGAAACGTTTTTGATAACCAAGTACCCATGCTGTAACACGGTGGTGCTTCCGCAGTGGCACTCGATATCCAGAACTCACAATGTGTGTGAGCTTTGCATTAATCAGACACTGGGTGTCAAACCAGACAAAGTTAGTGTGCCACATTGTAACTTCTTTGAGATAGAAACAGCTTTGGACTCTTTCTACCTCCAGGAACACACCTTTTTTCAAGTTGTTTCGAGTAGCATTGAATGCAGCAATTTCCTAAGTTTCTATAGTCCCTTTAGCTATTACACTGCATGTTGCAGAACGGTCGACAGACATTTTTTAAGTTTCATTAGTTCTGAGAAGACCATCTTTCAGACCCCTAAAGTTGCATTTTCTTCCCATGGGAAGAAAGATAATGCTGACATCCAGAATTCTATTCCTCATATTGAGGATAGGAACTGCTTTATTCCTGACCTTAGTATTAGTGGCACTAACATTACCGGTCTGAGCTGCAGGACCAACAAAACCTTGAACCTCTATCTGCTGGATTCAAATCTTTTTTGGATATATGCAGAGAGGCTAGGAGCATCAAGATCGGCTCATCTTAAGGAATTTGCTGCCATTGTTGACCTGAAAGAAGAGCTGCACTATGTCCTTGATCAGAATCAGTCACTTACAGGATCTACCCTGGGTATGCTATCTGCTATAGAAATGCTTTAAATGAGAAAAACAGGTTTGCAAGTAAACTTATGAATGGAAAACTTCACACTGTTCTGAAAAGTGAGGCTGTAGTCACCATTGTCAGCCTTAATTTATTCTATTTAGTGTATTTAGTAGCTAACCAACTAGTAGAATATTTTTCTAAATAGTATAAGAACCAAACTGCACACAACAAAATGATTTGCTTTAAGTGAAGTGAACATTGGAGTGTGTAAATGGTGACTGTGTGATAACATTGAGGGAAGTGGTAAAAACTGATTTGCTTGTGGAAAAAAATGTAACACTGAACCTCTAACAAATGTGATAGTATAAAACACGTTTATATGTTAATGGTTCTGCTGGTGTTCAGCTGTTCCACGTACTAAAAGCTGCCAGCATTCCATGAGATACTGCTTCCTTACCAGTGCAGACCAGCCCTTCATTTGTCCTCTGATCTATACATTGTTTTGCATTTTTTTGAAAGGTATGTGTGTTTTTCATATAGAACTTTGAATTGCTTCTGTTCTGATCTGGTAATACTAAATTCCCTGTATGAATCCTAGGAGGGAAGAAAAAAGCCAGTTGCCTTCAGGGAGAGATGACCACAATCACTGCTCTGGCTTAATGCAGTTCCTGGAGCAGGCTGTGTGCTGCCTGCTGTGTGCATTTGCTTGCCCTGACAGTGTGCTGAGTCAGCCTGGGGAAAATGCAAGGTTTTTTGATGTTAGCAGTGTCTGCAGATATGGAAGTAAATTCTAGTGAACACAGTATCAAAGTAAATTGTTCCAGAAGGTTTAATCATTGTAGGTGTTATCATTACCTTGTATTTGCAGTAGGCACAACTGGAGAGCAAAGAGCTGTGTTTCAGTTCCAGTTCCCACCTGCCCTCTATCTCCTCTGCATCTCACTGCCCCACAGAACACTCAGGAAAGAAAAAATGATGCTAAAAACAAAAATTAGTGACCACACATGGGTGCTAATTAAGATGTGGATGAGAAAATAATAAGTTTTCTTCCTGTTTGTGCTCTCAGCGCTTTTTGTCTTAAAATATTTTCTGTTCATAGGATTTGCTAAGTGGGATGAGGGTTGCTGTGCTGAGCAGCGCCCACTACATCTCCCATCTGAGTTACTGGAGCTTCCAGAAATGTTTTTTTCTACATATGTTGTCAGAGTCACTGTGATTTTCTTTCTATTTGATTATTTATTTTATTGCATTCCTATAATTGGCCTAACTTCTGATATTTTGAATTAAGGGAACGGGTTTGTGTTTAATATCTTTAACAGATTTCAGTTTTTACAGATGGTTCTTAAACATACAGGAGTAAGCAAAGTATTTTTAATTACTCCTTCCTATTCAGTTATTACTTAATAATACATAAATACTCAAAACCTGGAGATATTGAAGGAAAGTAACCGTATTTTTATCTGCTGTGAGAATTTCCTGAATGTTGAGCAGCAGATACGAAATGAAGCACTACTCTTGGTATGTCAGAGGTAGGCTTGCTGATCTGCTGTTTTCTGCCTGTGTACGATGTGTCGGCTTTAGTTTCATCTGGGAATGGCAAAGTACAGCCTGCCACAATCCAGACTTAAGTTTATGTATCATTTCCATTTCAGAGAACTTCATAAGGAATTTCAGCATTCTGTACAGTCCTTTGAAGAGGCATCTTGTGGATGGCACCTCAGTCCGTGTCCCTGCAGAGCGCGTCGTGGCCGAAGTGACCACCAGCACCTTCCATCACGTCGTGTTTTCAAGTGAAAAGGTACTCCTTGCTCCTACAAGTCATTGCTCACCTTCTGAGGAAGGGCTCTCATTCTTTTTTAAGCCACGTGCATTGCTTCTTTGTAAAATAAGAGTGTTTATTCAGAACACCAGAATATTTGTTTCTTAGAAAAGAAAGCAATCAAGTTTAGTGTAGCTTTAAGTGAATCTGCGAAGTGCCTTTTTCCTGGTAAGAGAATGAAAAAATCAATGCTGCGGATTCCTGAATAGCAGCTTTCTGCCATTGTTCAGATTTCCACTCCTTTTACTTTGCCTGTGCATTTGGGATGGAAAGAAAAGAAGTGCTTGACTTGGCCTGCAATCCGCAGCCCCATTTCCCTCCTTCCTCCTCCGCAGCAGCAGCAGCACAGTGCTGCACACGTGGAGTTTGAGGTAATGCAGACAGGCGCTGTGATGTCTGCCTTTCATAACTTAAAGGACATAAGTACCTTTTGTTTTCTACATATTAATTGTTGTTTTTAAACATTAAAAAAAAAAAGCACTTGCAAAGCTAACAGAAGAAAAAGTTTGAAACCAAAGATAGGATTTGAAAGCACGCACACAAAAATCTCAAAGGCACGAGCTTTCTATTTGCATGCCATGAAATTGTTTTATGTAAGAGGTCTTCTTGAAGAGCAGTTAAATCACTTTTTATTCTTTTTAAGAAGTACTCAGGATTAGTGTCTGTTGGCTGTGAGGGCTGCAGCAGCTGGGTACACGTGCAGTGCTTGGCTTCAGCATCCCGGCTGCCCTTTGCTAAGCCAAAGGCCCAAAGCAGGAGGGCAGACATCTTCCCCAGCACCACCTCCTGAGGTGTACAGTCACTGTTAGACATGCAGGAATTCAAGGCTGCAGAAGAATCCTGAGAAGTGTAAGAAAGCTTCATGCATTTTTATTTAGCGAGAATTGAATAATTCATTTTCTCTTTATGTAAAGGAGATTCCCTAAGAATGTCTGTGTTAACCTGACAGACAGAAGGCATCAGTAAATAGCGTGTAATAAAGCGCGTCAGCATTAGCGTGTAGTTTGTTTTCATGTGTTGAGAGTGCTAAATAATTGAGATTTTGTGAAGACTGGTCCTTCTTTAGTGCAAATCAATTGCAGTAGGTAATAAGACTCTTCATTTCATTTTCCAGAATGTCTTACTGCTCTATTATGCACAGTGGTGTGGATTCTGCGCTTCTCTTAATCATATCTTTATTCAGCTTGCTCGGCTTCTGCCTCCGGATCATTTCACTGTGGCAAGGTAAAAAACATTCTAATTTAATCTCTAGAATAACACAAGTTCATTGAGATAATTGGCCTAGAGAATAATTACTTTCTTTCTCTCTACAGTCTTGCAGTAGTTGATGTGACGGTCATCTGTTTTGTTTCTCTTTGAATCTTTCTTTCCTCTGCCTAAATTTGATTCTTTTCAATCTCACTGCAGCATTTCTGCAGTTCAGTTAAAATGAATTTTCAAATGATTCTTGGAGCACACTGATTTTGGAAAGGGAACCAATACAGCAGATGACAGCAGAAAAGCATTTTTAACTTTCTCTGATTATTTGAAGTGAAGAATTAAATCATACAGTATTGTATTTTGAGGAATTGAGACACATATGTACGCATTTATGTAACATATGCATGATATATATTTTGTCCAGCACGTTGTTTAACGTGGTCAGGGTTTTAGTGCAACTGAAACATTCTTATTGATGTATTCTCAAATCCATGATTGCCTAATCTCTGCTCTCATCGTGTCCTTATTTCATTCTGACTGAGTTTCCCTGAGGGAACAGCAGGAGATACATGGGCAAAAAAATTAAAAGCTAGAGTTAGCAATTGTTTATAATTGCTGCTTTTTTCCCCTAGGTAAAATCCTGCTCTCAGATCTACACCCATTCTCTTTCCTGACTTTGAAGTTCTATCATTTGGTCCATTATTTTTGTTTCGGTGTTCCTGAAACCCACTGTGGTTATCTGGTTGTTTTTTGTTGTTTTTTTTTTTTCTAGCAAAATTGTAACAATTTATAATCAGAAATTACTGAAGAAAGCAAAATAAAGCCATAGCAAGCAATTGAACAGTTGTTTCATTAATTAAACTCATGTTCCTTTCTATGTAGAGCTTTAGGGGAAAAAAACTCTTAAAGAATTTGCATTTTGCCTTTTTGTAATCCCTCAAATGACTTCTCATGTGTGTGTTTTCTTAACAGAATTGATATCAGTCAAAATGATCTTCCTTGGGAATTTATGACAGATCGTCTCCCGACCATTTTATTTTTTCCTCAGCAGAGGTAATACAATTCTTTCCCTTGTGTGTTTTGTTTTTTACTTTCACTAAGCTATAATAACTCTGTGGTCCATATGTCTCAGTATACTGACAGTGTGAGTCTCAAGTATGAAATGGCAAAAAAGGTCTTTGAATTACGTTAAAGCACTGGTAAAGCAGGTTTTGGAGCAGTAAAACCATTTGTGGTAGGTGAAGCTTCCTCTCGTATCTGTCTTCCTGGTGTTACTATGTAGTCCGATGTTTCTTGTTTTTGCACAGATGCTTATTTTGTCTCGGCCTGTTTTACAAACCATCTCTAGGCTAACTTCATAAATTTTAGTCAGATGGGGTTTGTAACATTCCACGTGGTTTCTTTAGTTTCACAGTGGAACTGTACCTGCAGATTTCTTTGCTGCTTTTCCTTTCTAGCATGTTTTAGTTTTGCTACATGTAGGTAATAAATAAGACTAGGCTTTGACAGCATGTGTAGTAGCACTAGATTGTGTGCTATTTTAGATGTAAAAGTGCTTTCTGTGAAGGCTTTCTCTACAGCTCCTAGTGCATTTGCCATGGGACTGTTTTTGCAGGTTACCCAGCCTGCTCAGTTTTTTCTTCCTCACGCTTTGGTTTGGTTTTCATTGCAAATAGTCTTTTAGCTTTCCTGATGCATGCTGTGGTTTTGATTTAAAAATAAAAATAATAATTAAAAAAAAAGAAAAAGGATAATGACATAGTAAAACATTACTGTTGTATAATGAGTCCATTTTGGCTTAGTGTAGGCTATTTTTTCCAAAGTGTCATGAATCATTAAGTTTGGATGTAAGCTGCTTGTCAACTGAGAAACTGCTGCTGCTAATTACGGAATTAACTTGGCTGATCACCAGGACTGCAGGAGAAGAGAAAACAGATTGCCTAGTCTGCCAAAAATAGCTAAATTTGGATGAACACAAACCTTATCTGGCCCAAGTTCTTGAATTATTGATTAAAGCACGTTATCTTTGTGGAATACAGGTGAAACAGTTTATGAAATAGAAATACCCTGTGCTGTATCTTCATTATACGAGGTTAGGTTTCTTTTAACTGTGTAAGTAGCTAAGATATCAAGTTTGAGTTGGGCAGCAGATGCTTAGTTATCACTGCCTTTGTACCTTTCTGCCTTAATGCTAACTTGGTATGTCTTTTCAGGAAGGATCAAAGTGTGAAGTTCCCAGAAGACTTTCCAGTTAGCCTTCCTCATCTTCTTAAATTTATTTTACATCACTCGAGTCTTTCTTCATCAGAGCCCTGCACCAAAGAATGCCTCCATAAAGAGACAGCTTTACAGCAAGGACACATCTCCCACTTGGAGAAAGAAATTCAGAAGTTAAGATCAGAAATCAGGGCCCTGCATCGAGCCCATGAATCCCTTGAGGCACAGCTTTCTGAAGCTAGAAGAGAAGAACATCGACTACAGCAGCAAAAGCACACATTGGAAAAGCAGCACAAGGCACTGCAGCTCCACAGCCAGCAGTTACAGGCAACATACGATCAGAAGAATCGGGAATTACTAGAAATGGCTGAAAAGCTTCAAGAACTGGCTGACGCATCCGAAAACCTCCTTAAGGAGAATACGTTACTGAGAATCCTGATGGCATCGAGGGAGGGAAAGCTACAGAGCAAAGACGAATCTAAAGAAACCCTTCAGTCAGAGCAAACAGCATCAGTTGCTGATGACAGCAGTGTATTAGTTTCAACAGCTCTTACCACAGAGGAAAAAAGGATTGATCGTGTTGATACTGTGGCAACAGAACACAGTAATGAAAACAGGACAGAATGATTGCTTACACAAAGTCATGATGCTGTACTGAGTAGGTATTTATGCAAATTTTATTGAAATCCATTGTAAATAAAGACTTCTTCCCCCACATGATCTAGAAAAAGAAAATCAAATGGAATATTTTTGTATACTTGAACAACTTATTAGCTACCCCATTCTAAAGTGAAGAGGAGGAGTATGGAGAACTTTCTGCACTTTACTATTGCACTAACTTGCAAACACCTATCCATTTAAAAGTAAAGATGCTGCTGTTTAGGGGCAGCAGCATAAAGCATCTCTAAGGACCAATTATTTTTACACCAGCTTTCTCTAACAGCTGCTAGAAGAAAAGTTAGACCTTTAATGTACACTTCTCCACAAATTTCTGAAATTTGCCCTTGTCACTGCATTGTTTGCAGAATTAAAATGAAATACTTCATCTCTGTAATCATTGAACTTGAATGGACAAAATACTTTATTCAAGAACTTCAGCACTTTGTATCATTTTTGTATATCAGTTTCCTGACTGTCTTGAAATCTGCAAGAGCCATGTGTGAACTGTTATTTAGTGAAACAAAACTAAAGAAAAATCTTACTGAATTTATCCTTTTCTCCTTAGTTTTTAAGATTTCTGCAATACACATGTCTAGGTGTATGGGTCTGGCTGCATGTGTGCTAGTCTCCACTGACATCTTAAGAAGCATGTGCCAGGGCAAGGACAGCTCTGTCAGCTGTGTCCCGCTGTAGTCTAGAAGCAACTGCAGGAGCTTTTCCCTACTGCCAGTATTCTTTCCTGCTTCAAATTCTAGCCTTCAATGAAAGAAGCCAAAGGTAGCACTAAAAATACAATACAACGTCTTACTCTGAAAGGAACGGACAAGACTTTATTAACTATGACAGTGCCATTGTTGTCTTGCTAAGCCAGTGCTACTTAGTTATTTCATATGTACAGGGACAAGAAGCAATAATCATTTCCTGGTCAGCTAAAAAAAAGTTGGTTTTGATTATTTGTAGTATATTTCAAGAAACAAATTGTTACAGTAAATTTTTATCCTAGGCAGTTAAGTGTTTGAAATTGAAATTAGGCACAAAGATGCTTGAGAGAGCCTAATAGTTCTAGGGTAGGCAAGCAGGCCTTGGTTGCTTAGCTCTGTGCTTTTCCCAAGTATTTGAGGTCTAGGACCTCCTATTTGATGATACATCTTGTTGCAGTTTCAGTAGCTGAACTATAGTATAGAGCAGAAAATGAAAAGTACTTTCAGTTGCTAGCTTGAAGGCTGCAAACAAACCAGAAATCTTTTTCCCTGTCAACATTATTTCTCATAGAAGGGACTGAAATGTATCTTGTGGAGTTAAACCGAGAGTCATTTACAAGATACATGAACTGAATTCTACAGCTGATTGTCTTAGTCTAAAATGCCTTTTTACAACAGGCTATATTAATATCTTGATTACATATACCTAAGCTGCTAATTACACGAGGTCCTGGGAAAAAATCTATTAGTTGCATTTATGCTAGTTTTAATAGGTAAAAACTTCTGCAGTTTCAGCATGCAGATACATAGAAGAAGAAAAGCCTGCTCTACTGCCACTTCACACTGCTGGAAACCTTCTGGACCACCCCAAGGGTTCAGTGACCATCATTAGTTCCCAGGTCAGAATCCATCAAAATGGCAGTTTCCTTGCAGTTGCTATGTGGTTAGCAAAATCTGCTCTGGCAGCCAAATGCATAACCAATGCCTAGCTGCAACTAAAGGAAGTTATTTCCTTTTGTGAAGCTCCTATGTTTCTTCCCTCAGCATATTATTATAGGGTTACACCTTTTTAAAGAAAGTGTTCTACACCAGTCCAGTAAGCCAGTGCAGTTTTGAACTTTTGGCTGTGCACTGAGAAGTTAATAGCAGAAGCAAGCTTTAACCACACATCCGGTGTGAAAATCAGGATTCCCAGCTGCAGCTGTGGTTCAGATGCCCCCTTGAGTTATGTACAGTTGCATCATGCTATTCTCATATGCTGTGAATGCAAAGCAAAAAGCTCCTGGCGGCCTATTTACAGTTCACAGTTGTAAAGTAGTTCACATTACAGTAGTAGTTCCATCAAAATAGGCTCAGCTGAACATTCAAGTAACAAAACAATGCTGTTAGTCTCTTTGCACCAAGATATCTTTGCATCCATTGCCTGCAATGGACTTTATGCCAGACGAGTCAGCCCCTGTGCCCTGTGAGTCCTTCTCCTGTGGAGGAATTAGGATCTGCAGTTGATGCAGAGGGCAACTTCTGTGTGTGTGCAGTTGCAGACAGTGCTGAAAGTCTTATCGAGGTGTTTTCTGATGCGTAGTGTGCATGTGAACAAGTTCTTCACAGTATAGGGATTCTGCTGGTTACACACGTCATAACCACGGTCCATGTGTCGCTCCAAGTTAGCTATGTACATCTGTGCCATCTGGAGGTAGCTTAGCTTTCCTCTCTACGCAGGGTCCTTTAGCAGAGTACTGCACCAGAAGAAAGGGCTCTTTGGTTTCTCCTTCGCCCACGATGCTTTCTTCATCTTCAGACTGGCTGATCCTCTGCAGCCGCAGGTAACACCAGCAGCCCAGGATCAAGGCACCAAGAGCTGCGATAGCAATCAAAATAACGATAACAGTCACCACTCCCGTGGTGGGGCTGTGATCCATAATAGACATGGCTGGTATTTCAGATTGCCCAGCTTCTTAAAGACTCTTCTGTCTGCACTCTCAGGCTTCACTGTATTTTCAGACTCCTGCAGGGGAAAAAATAGACATTTAATGAGGCTGTGCTGTTTCGCTATATTCAGAAACATCGGCAGTTGGTATCCTTGTGACCCACACAGAGCTCCTGCACGAGAAGCTTGAAGCGCTGAATGTGCTCATATTCGTTTTAAGGTATTTCTTCACAAACTGCCTTTGAATTTAGAAGTTTTTATAGCAAACTAAAGCAAATGAAAGCTAGGCTTATTTCAGCTCCTGACCTGCTTTTGAGATGGACAACCTCAACCCGCTAAGGAGTAGCAATTTTTACTGAGAGCTTCAGACAAGATGCAGATGTACCTTGGGATGAAGTAACTGAGACACGACAGTCCAGTAACAAATGTTAATTGTAACCTAAGTTAAGCAAGCTTTTTACAGACACTGAAGTCAGTGGGCACTGTTGAGCAAGCTGACCGCTCACATCAAGGCAACACCTAGATTTGCATAGCAAAGATTTTTTCTCCAGTAATGGAAGCTGTACAGTTCTGTGTGGAGAGACTTAAGACTCTTCAGTACAAATACTAAATCACAGCGGAGTTGTCAAGTCCATGACAAGGCAGCAAGTCAGCTACCTTTAGCATTCTTAAAGCAATCTTCCAGAAGGGGTACATCTGACAGCCAGAAATCTAACACTTGTAGATCTGATATACATTATCTTCCTTATGCTCTATGGGTTCCAGAATTGGTAACACTTGCAAAAAAAATTGTAACATGGTTTACTGGATGCCCCTCTGTAACATTGATCTGCTGAGAAGGCTTGACATGGTGATTAATTGGTTGTTCACTGAGCTGAAAAAAAATAACGCTTCTCATGGCAGACCCAGTTTTCCCCAGTTAAAAACAAAGAATAATGCAAAATGCAGAACTCCAGCCTCACTCTCCACCAGCAATTGATTGAAATCTGCATTGTCTTCAGAGTCCATTTCTCATCTGGAGGAATGCTGCATGCTGTAGATCCCCTTAAACTGATCCCATAGCAGATTACAGCTGGCTCTCTCGCTCACCTTTTCCTGAAGCCTACCCAAGCCGACGTGCCCACACGCGTACCAGGAGCCGTGGTATTGGAACCATGACTTCACCTGTCACTTTTCTGTGGGCAATTAGAAGTTATAAACCGCCAGTCTTCAAAAGAATTGCCAGCAATTCCTTGTGTACCTGTGCATGTGGTGGTGGTGCTGCTGGGGCTGCCTCTCTTCCACCCTACTTACTGTAAGACACATCTAAGTACATTTACTCATTAGTAAGATACGTCAGATTAACCGCTGGGAATTGCAAGCAGCCTGCCTTGGTTCTTACAGCGTTCTTAGTAATCAAGCAGTGAAAACAGCAGCACTACGCCATTGCTCCAGAAATAATAGCTTTTTCCTGCCCAACGCCAGCTTCTGCTCACAGCTTCGTTTGGGAAGCGTTATTAACCCATTCAGCAGCACCGGACCCAGAAACGACGCCTCACAGCAGCGCGCAGCTTCCACGGGAGGCGTGACGCCGCCTTTACAGCTCTAGGCTGCAGTTTACGCTTGGCAGAAGAGACGGAGAGCGCAGGGCAGCGCCGCGGGGCGCCGGCCGCAGGCACGAGCCGTCAGCGCGCAAAGCTGAGCGCGGCGGCGGGGTGCTGGGCGCGCTGCAGCCGCCCGCCACGGGAGCGATCCGCCGCGCACAGCCGGACGCGGCCCCGGGAGGCGCTCCGCGGCACGGCGGCGCGGCCCCACGGACACGGAGCGGGGCCGGAGCCCGCAGCGCGCCGCCGCTCGGTTCCCGCTGCATTACAAAACTCATGACAGCGCTGTCTGCCGATCAAACCTTATTACGCAGGCATTCGAGGCAGCTCTTCAGACCCTCGCCGGTTTCCTGAGGCCCGCGGCCCTCCCGCTCCTCGCAGCGCGCAGCTCCCGGCGCCGCTCCGCCTGCCGCCCCGCCGGGCACGAAGCGCTGCCCCTTCCCCTGCCGCCCCGCAGCCGCAGGGCAGGGCAGGGCAGGGCAGGGCAGGGCAGGGCAGGCCGGCAGCCCGCAGCGCGCAGCCCGGGCCCGGCGGTGCCGCGGAGAGCGGCGGGCAGCGCCCGGACACAAAGAGCGGCTCGGCAGCGTCCAGGAGCCGGGAACGGCCCCGGGGCGGAGCCCGCACGTCTCGTCTGCCGCCGCCGCGGGGCTTCGTCTGCCGCCCCAATGGCCCGGGCCCCGCCGCGACCGCCTGCCCGCCCCGGCCGAGCCCGGCGCTCACCGCTCGTCACAGCGCCGCCGCGCCGCCCGCTC
>JAPSGF010000014.1:3102953-3126226 GCA_035772895.1 Perdix hodgsoniae
GAAAATATTCAAGTCAACCAAGAGAAGCAGGGCTGTGCTGGCACTGAGCACTGAGCTCACAGCACAGCAGTGCTGGCACTGTGCAATCCTTCCTTGGGCCTGAAATAGAAGTGGAAGTAGGTCACTTCTCTTTGTTTGGGTGGATATGAGCTCACGTGTTTATCCAATCAATGAACCAATTATTAAATATTTCCTGAAAATAGGGCCCATGTGAGGTTGGTTCACAATAAACTGTCAGAAAAAGATCTGCTGTGCCGTGTGGCCGTTGGTGAGGAAGCCCTGCTGCAGCTGCCCTGCCGTGTGCTCTGTGCGATGCGGCGCCTGCGTGCAGTAATGCAGCAGTCAGCAGCGTGCCAAGCGCTCCATGCAAAATGCACTGCTGTGTTGGTTCCTGGTGTTCCTTCTGGGTGCTAAAACTGTCTCCCCACTGAAGTGCTGCCTTTGTAGCGCCTTAAGGAGATGCACTGTATGACTGCAGAATTGGAGCTGTGCACAATCAGAGTTATTCTGAACTCCACAGTGTCCTGCTTCCTAATGGCCATCAGCTCTCAGTAAATACATGGTATTGATCCTCTCTCTGTTGTTGTAGTTGTGCCTGCAGGAAGCAAATATAAATATATATATATATATATGCCTAGAGGGGGGGAGAAAACACTTAGAAATAATTGCAAAGGTAATAGTTCAGTCCTAAGTGGAATAGATTTATATTTGTTAAATTTTCCCCTTTGGAATACATCATTGTGTTTGTTTTTAAGCCAATTATATTTCTGTTTTGTTAGGCTGCTTGGAGGGAGAATGGAACCAGACTGGGCTCGGAATCCAATATTTATTGAGCTGTGTTGTTCTAATGTGCTTTTTGGTTGTGTTCCACCTACCTTGTACAGACAGTAGGTCAAACCGTAGTAGCTCTGCTAATACAGATATTGTGTTATGTGGAGCTTCATGCACTTCAATCAATGTGGAAGACTTTAATTAAACACTCTGCAGTGATTCACTGGCCTTTGGAAATTCATACCATATCAAAGATAAGCTAGTAATACAAAATGCACATTTTAAACATTCTGGTGGTCTATCTGCCAAGAAAATATTTTTGGATGATATCTTTTAGGTGATACAGTAATTACTTTGCCTTTTTGAAGAAACCTTTTCTCAAAGGTCAGCTGCCTTTCCTCTTTTCTCTGTGCTCCATACAATGTTTAACTCAAGTGTAGGTGCTTGCACAGAAAAGTCCAGACCCTGGGGATCTTGGGTTACAACTACAATCCTGTAGATGCCAGAACTGGAAGACTTGGTTCCCAGCTCTTAGATGTACTTCTACTGGCACTTTATCCATCTGTTTTTAAGATTTATTTTGCCTGGATCAGCTCCAAACAAAACCTTGGTTTTGCAGCAGCAAGTGATGCAAGTGACTATTCTCACATTAAAATGATTTACCTGTATTTCAGGGATCAGATATAGCTAGTCTGAATGTTTAATATTATCTATTTGGAAGGAGGACCCTCTGTTTTGATGTGCTACAGCTGACCAACCGTATGTAAAGTATAGCTCTCAATCATTCAGGTCAGATCAGAACCACAAATAACATCAGCCTGGACAAAGGGAAGGAGCAGATCTGCCATGATGTTAACCAGCTTGTGACTGGAGGCACTTGTAGCTACATTTAACCTTACTGAAGGGCAGAGGGGGGGGAGGGAAAGGAGAGGGAACCAGGCGATGTCTGCTGCAGCTGTGCTCCTTTGGGCACAGAAGGAGGTGCCCATTCCGTGGGAGCCCGGAGAGCCATTTGGGTTCTGCAGTGTGAAAGAATGAGCTTTGCTGAGAAATGTTGCTTGCCAAGCAGACCTTAAAATACTTAATGAAAATAAACAGGCCAACAACAAAACCCCAAACCATTTTAAAATAAGTGTGGAGGAGTGAGATTTAATTTTCTTCGTTCAGTTAAAGAAGAACTTTAAGCCTTTGGTGTGTCACTTCAGCCTTTCAAGGTCTATAATAATGAAGCTATCCTTATTCCTTTCCCTGTCCTCATCCACCGCTCAAAATACCCCAGCCAGCTGAACACACTCACATTTTCTGCTTCATAGAACGTGGTGAAAAAGAGGTCGGCCTGCAAAAGGTGCCCAGAATGTGCGTGGCACTGCTGCGCAGGTAGCAGAGCTTGGGCACCGGTGGGCACTGGGCAGTGGAGTTGCTGTGGAGGGCAGTTGCTGTGTTTCTGTTGTGCTACGAACTCTGTAGTCTTTTACAACAAAGTTTGAGAGATGTCTTTGATAAACTGCTGTGTTGTTTCCTTTCTGAGGACAACAGCAGCAGCTCTGCTCTGTTTTCCAGTCAGTGCATACAGTCTCAGGTATGGGAATGAAAGGAGCAAGAGGAATTAAGTTCATTTTCAGTGTCATGCTGTAATTGCTGGTAGCTGTTGTACATTTCTATTTAGGCAATAAAAGAGCTAAAAGGAGAGAGAGCGGTGGGAGTTCTGCCATCCTGACAGCCATGAGAAAACTATCCCTCAGCTCACGTATGTGGGGGATTTGTATCGTCTGGAAAGAATCTGTCTGTAGAAGTGTAACAATAGCAATAACAAGAAAGGAGCATAGATAATACTGAAGATCATCCTGTTGTGCACCAAGGCCGGCAGGTGTGAGTAGCTACAGAGAGCTCTTGCAGCTGGGGAAAAGAAATGCCATGCAGCTTGGGAAGGATGCAGGAATCTGCTTTAAGAGTAGTGTGTGCAGGAATGAAATAGAAAGGAAGGAAATTGGTGAAACTGGTATACTTATCCATTAAAATATTCTGTCCTATGTCTTTTCTGCTTGTAAATGGCATTTCATGCCTTAAAAAGTATCGTAATTTTTGTATGTATGTGAAATGTAATTGCATAAATCATACATCATATTTATGGGATATCAAGCTGCTGAGGTGCTTAGAGATGGCTGGGGGTGTTCTATCTTTAAGGATCAACTGATGTAACTTCCATCTCTGCATACGAGTGATTTTTAATTTGGTCTTTTTCCTTTCTTGCCACAAATCACAGAAATAATGGGCCGTCCATAATGTTTGCTCAAGCCACAGTCCCATAAAACCAACAAAAGGACATCCGTGTTCTTTTCCCACCCATTCGCCTTGTCCTGCAGCTGTGAACTTGGCTTTCCGTGGGTTTTGCTGAGGTGGGCTGTGTGTGTGAAGCTCACCTCGTCTGGCCGCTGACGGTAGGGCGCAGCGGAGGAACTTCGGTGGGGGATTTAAGCTGCGCGCGATGCTGCGAGGGTTTGGGGCGCGCCGTGCGCCATCGCATGGACGAGGCGTGGTGCGTCTGAATCTTTGCGGCAAACACTTGAAGATCGTTTTGCGTGCGTGCGTGACATAAAATTGCTTGGCAGTGCGATACGTGAAATAGTACGAGTTGGTGGCTGAATGCAAACAGTCCCTCTTCTGGGACGCTGATTTTGTGACTGCAGTTATTTGGGTTTGCTTTGTGCCCCTACATTTGAGGAAGCAGAAATCCATTTGCTAGAATATGAATTGCATGCTACCAGTTGTAGTATTATCAAATGTAAAATTGTTCTTTTCTTCATAATTTTAAATAATTAACGATCTAGAATTGATGGAAGCAATTAATCAACGTAAATCAAGATGTTAAGTCCCCGTATTGGCGTTGGGTGGATTTAGCAGTGCTGCATTACAATGTAACAATGTAATCACCCATTGCAGTCCCGGAGGATCACTTGCAGTTTCCATCTAGCCGTGCTGCTTCCCAGTTTCCTGTAACAAACCCACGAGTGTTCCAGCCCTTGCCGGGTATGGCACCCAGCACGTTACCGACTTGCAGAGATGGGAACAAATCTTTTCCCTTAGCAGTCATGCTAACACAGCACGTACAGTGAGGAGGCTGCGAGCTTGGAAGAGAAGGAACACTTTTTTTTAGGTAGTTCTCCCTTTTCATCCCCTTGGCTTCCAGCACCAGGGGAAGTGAAAAAGACACTGGAAGAAAATAGGAATTGAGAAATGAGACTTATGCAAGATAATGGTCTGAGAGCTGACTTGAAGACATCACTTCTCTCATCTGTCACATGAGGGGGCTTCTTGCTTTGTTTCCCTGCAGTTCCCATGCTGGTAGAATTGCAAGGCTCAGTCGTGAAGTATCTCTTCTCATTAAAGAGTTTTTGAAGCTGAGGGTGTATTTGTGGCTCTCTGTTCTTTTTCTCTTCACTCTGGGCCATGCATAGAATTTATCTGGGGATATCTGAAGTTATTAATGCCCAAATGGACACTGCAGGGCTGTGAGCACTGAAGGTACCTGGCTTCATGGCAGCCCTCAAACCCCAGCTCTGAGTTTCCTGGAAGGTAAAAGGATGAGATGGGAAGAGATTATTTAGGTTTACTTAAACAGTTACGTAAATGGTTAGCAAGACAGAATGGTATTTACACTGGCGTTACACTTTAAATATTATTAAAAGGAACTTAGGTCACAGAGGAACTAAACGAGCTATGACTTTCATAGGAAAGATTTACAATTGGCAAAATCAATGCTTGCTTCTGTCAGTTTAATTAAAAGTCAATCTCTGCACTGTGGGGCAGCCAACATTCTGCTGGCCAGGAGCTGCATTTTGATTAAGCACCATCTGATGTTATGAGTGTCAGTACTTTGTCTTTTATCAGCACTGATTTTCCCCCCCCTCGGAAGTTCATGCTTGGAGCAGTGAATGATGTAGGAGGGATTGTTTTGGAGGTTTGGCTTGGTCTGGTTCATTACTTTTGAACTTAAATCTTCTAATGTATTTCCTGTCTTCAGCACTGCACTTCTAGATGGCACTGTTGCTTTGTTTTCATTTTCCCATCTTATCAACGTACCTGTTTCTATCTTAAAATATTTGTATTTTGAAAAGCAAACCTGTGAGTGGCTTAAATGTTAGCTGTTGTGTAGGACAGGATATTGACTGCCAATTGCAATTACAAAATGACTGGCTGTATTCTTCTTGTAATAAATGTTCATATTGCATTGACAAATTAGTGTATGCAAAATGACCACACAAAATTGTGTATGCAATCCTTTGATTTCCAGGCAGGAAAAAATAAGGTGACATTAAGACTTGATTACTTATTCTGCACACCAAACATATGCTGACTTCTGATTCCCAGCTTCATGTGGTTATTGAAGCAAAGGCTGATAAATCTATATGCAGAGGCGTTCATTTTTGAGATTAAACTGACATCTGCTGGTGTCCTGTCATAAAATACCTGCAATTAACGTGATGACAAAGCACATACAGCACTATGTGTACATCAGTGACTCGTGATGCTGTTGTATGACGCAGTAGGGTGGAGAAAAGCATTGACTGCCAAATACAGAGCGTGGGGCTGCTGGGCGCCTCCCTCTGCCAGAAAGGAGACTGAGGGGAGCTCTCATGGGGTACTGCTTTCGGACCTACTTCATTTTCTGAAATTGCCACGTGGCCTTTCCTCTCTCTCTTTAACAAGGTGTATTTATCATCTTAGAGCACAGCTCATAAAGAAGGGGAGCTCAACAAGATTTTTCTTCGTTTCTGGCCTGTTTCCTTCTGCATCCTGCATGGAGCTGAGAGTTGGACTCTGATCTTTGAGGGTCCCTTCCAACTCAGGATATTCTGTGGCTACAACCAATAGTTGTATATGGACAGTTGGTGAGGACAGCAGTGGGACAAAACAGTAATGATTCTGGGGTCCTTGCAGAAGGGTAAAAGTTTTATAGGAGACAGGCTCTGAGGAGATGTAAGCAGCATACATGACACAGAGTAAGAAGGTGTTCAGGTGCATCTTCCTTCACCCCAGGGGGTGCATTCTGTCCGGGCTTCTCTCTGCTGTGGCTTTACAGCTGCTCACACCCACCTGGCAAAGGAAATTTAGTTACAAAGAGCACAGTTTTTCCAGTTTTAACACACCTGGGTATCACACGCATCATGATGTGATCATATGATAAATATCACCATGCGATTTCTTAACAATGGCGGAAAGTCATTCATCTCTAAGTCACATTTACTTTTGAGTTCAAATACTAAGAAGTAAGAAGGACTGAATGTTGCTGAATCAAAGCAGAAGTAAACCCATCACACACTTCCTTCCCTTTTCCCTACTCCTTCTCTTTCCCAGAATACGCACAGTGCCCTCACACTTCAGTATCTGATGCGAACCTGTGTACACAATTCTGTAGATTGCTCTGACTGCTGTCACTTGGATTGAGAGCACCTTTTGTCCTGTGTAACCTGAGTGCTGGCTCTGGGACAACTTGAATTGAAGCTTTGTGTGTGTTTCTTGGAGTGAGGTCCAAGAGGGGATTTATGCTCAAAAATAGGACTTCAATGGATTTTAGGTACTTTCAGCCAAAAAGCTGAACAAAGTCCCTGCTGAGCCCTCTGGGGTTGGTAACTCCTTCCAGTCCAAAGCAGATTAAAGCTCTCAATGGCAAATCTGGCCAACTGGTTCACTTCAGCTACAGAGGGGAAGCAGTGCTCATTGAATCCCACGCTGTGATCTGCCCGGTGATCATTTTCTGCCTTATTTCAGTACGTATTTGTGAGCTGTTTGGTTGGACGGAGAAAGGAGCAACATGCTGCAAGTTTCCAGAGGCTGAATCCAATGAATTCCTGTAAGAGCCCTAGTTAAAGTCACTGTGTCTGTTGGGAGGTTTCTTTGATAGTTTTCTTTCTTTTGTTGCATGCAGCGTTGGCTGAAATAACCGAGCCTGGTAATACAGGTGTATCTTGGAGTTAAGGGGAGGCCCTTCTCGCTCTCGGAAACGTGCGCTCCGCCACTGCTGCTGGCAGGGAAGCAGACGACCGCTGTTTCAGTTTGGGTGCCCCCGAAGCAGGACGCTGCAGGAGCCGCGGGGCTCTGCTCTGCTCTGCTCTGCAGCAGCGGGCAGCACGCGGTGCTGCGCCCCGAGCACCGTCAGCAACGCTCCGTCAGCAGCGAGTGCCGGCCGGGGATGTCCCCAGCAGCTGTGATTCGTCTGAACAAACGGGGAGGGGAAAGGGACGGGACAAACGCTACGGGACGGCGGTTCGGGAGAGCAGGGCTGGCACGGATCCGCTGCGGGGCGGTAAGGGCTGAGGGCGCTGCCCGGAGCCTCGCTGCTCCGGGTCGGCTCGGCTTCGTCCGTTTTTCGGAGAGTTAAGACGACGGGCCCTGGCCGGAGCGCTGCGCGGAGCCGCCCCGTCCGGCCGCCTCGGCTCCCGTCGGTCGTTCCGCACAACCGCGGCCGGCGGCGGTGACCCCGGGGCGGCGGGGGCCGCGGCCGAGCGCCTGCGGGGGGAGCGGAGCGCGCGGCGGGGGCCGGGCTGCAGCGCGGAGGTGTCGGGGCGCGGGGAGCCGGGGCCGCGATCACCTGCCGCGCCTCTGCTCACAACGGGCTGCTCGGCGCAGCCTCCCGCAGCGTTTCGTTCCGAAGACCCGTCTGAGCGATGCACCGCTTTTAGCTCGCGGGTGGGGGAGGTGGGAGCTGCGCTCCGGAGCTCGGATAACCGGGGGGACGTCCGAGCGGGGCGCGGCTGCCGCCGCCTTACGTCTGGTGCCTGCCGTCTGCCCCTGGCGCATCCGAACGCCGTCGCGCTGCGGGCTGCCGGGCTCAGCTGCTGCTCCCAGAGCCGGAAAGCAGCTCTTGAGAGGGGAGAAGAGAAACAGAAAGCTTGAGATAGAGAATCAGGGAAGTTTCAGCCTGAGATAAGGGAAAGACGGCGGTGCACTGACGTGGCCGGCCCGGGTTTGGAAATCTGTTCTTTGAGGGAGAAAACCAAGAGGCGCTGCTGCCCGGAGGCTGCACGAAGTGGAGGAAAATCTCATCACCAACTTAACGGCCTCACCGAATAGCGTTCCTCAAGTGAAAAGTCCCGCTCACGGGAGGTTTTGTAGCCTGGATAACGAGGCGGGTCGTTACCTCCTCTTTCTCCTGATTGCAGGCTTCTTTCGGGGAGAGCCGGCAGTGCAGGGCGCGCTGTGCTCTGCGGCGGCACTGAGAGCCGAAACCCTTCTTTGAGCTGCTCTGAGGGGACGGACGGCAGCAAAGCGCTGCGTGGGGCTGGGCTGCAGTTACTGCGAGAAGAGCCGCTCTTGCAATCCTACAGCTCTTTCGTTGTGTGTGTGTGTGTTTACTTGTTTTATTAGCGAACCGCCGCTTTGGTAAATGTTAGAGGGACTGATACTCGGTTTTATTTTTGTACCCTTTGTTGTAATAGTTGGTAGTTGTCTGTGCTCCAGAGTTAAAATTTCTTTCCTTAAAAAACAAAGGAGGAGAGGGAGATGAGAGCCGCGGCCATCGGTGCGGGGCACCGTTTTCATACTGCTGTGTGGGCTTTTAGTTCAGGGTTAACCTGGGGGCGAGGGAAAGTGTCTGAATTAACAAAGTGCAAAATTATGCAAAAACTGCTGCGTGTTTCTGACCTTTGCTAAATATACAACAGTTCTAGAAGCTTTTCATTCCCTGAAATGTAATGTGGCTTTAGTGCCATTATAGAAGTGTCAAAGTGCTGTGCTGCACTCTCCAATGGATGGGAGAATATCCTTCTGTTGGTAGAATTTGCAGCTTTGCTGCTTCCTGGTCTCCAGCTAGCATAAGTACCTCATCTAGAGAGCTGGTTTAGCTCCAGCAGCAGTTTGTGAATGCTGTGTCCTTACCAGAGGTTTTCCTCTCTTTATGCCGACGTTGTTCTGCTTTGTCTGTGGAGCAGCAGAGCTCTGAAGTGAGGGATGAACAGAGAAGAGTGCTCCGTCCTGCAGGTGTTGTTCTGCTTCAGCGTGTGCTTGCAAGGCAGGTGGTGTGAGTTGGGAAAGCGTGAGCAGATTTAGGTGTCTGTTCTCTCAAGGAAGAATCACAAGCAAAAAAGAAAAATCAGCTGGGGGAGGGAGCTGGTGCTTCTGCTGTTTGTTAATCCTTCTCTGGAGTCTGGTGACTCACCTGCCCAATGTTAGTGCAGCTGGGCACAGTGAGCCCATGGCCGCCTTGTTGTGTGCTTGGAATACAGGAGGCTTTATGAAAAGTAGAAAAATGAAGTGGGGTGGGTAGCTGAAACCTTTGGTCTTTGTCCTGCTGCATGCATTTCTGAAGGCTTGAAGGGGAAGGGTTGTGAGAGTCAGGGAGCAGAAGCAAGAACTGCTTGGTTCTTCTCTGTGCTGGGAGGTATTTGGATCTGAAACTCCCAGATGTATGTGGAAATTCTTGTGTATCCTTGTGAGAGGCCTGGTCCTGCATTTAGTCTGTGCACTGGTCATTCACTGCGTGTCGTGTTTTATCTGTAAGATGCACATACACAAACCAGTAGGCTAACCTTTGGGGATCATTTACTTCCTTGTTACGTCTTGTTCTTGTTTTTTCTTACAGTCCAGCACTTGCCACCAGTCTTTCCTTTTGAAGCATTTGGAAGCAGCAATTGGGAGTGGACTTTAAGACGACAGAACTTGTGGGCTGTTTCTGCCTCTGCCATCAGCTCTTTTGTGCCTGTTTATTTCAGTCATGTAAGTTCAGATTATCTTTTAATTAGTGAATTAGTGCCATTTCATGCAGTCACAAAATACCCTGAGTTGGAAGGAACCCACAAAGATGGCTGAGTCCAGCTCCTGCTTGGCTGAGTTCCCCTGATTTAAGCCAGCTTTAAGACATTTCAACTATCTGTCCTCAGCTGCTCATCATACGATGTATGTCCTTGCATAAGCAGTTGGGTGCAGTTTGTGACCTTGTTAGAAATTCATCTCATTCCCATGTTGGGTCCATTAGACTCAATTTTGGTTTGGTGATGTTGGTTTGTGATTTTAACTTTTTCTCTCCTATGCATTCAGGTTGGTTGCTCTTTCCAGGCAGCTGTGTATCAATGGCATTTTAGATTAGAGTGTCTGAAACATATCATGATTAAGGGTAGAAGCTGCTCTGTACTTATTTGCACTGAGCAAAATATAAACGGAAACGGTGAAAAGTCTATCAGCGCTTTTTGAGGTTGCACAGAGAATGTGACACATTGCTGACTGTAAGGTAACTGACGTTGCTGTGAGTCTTGCCTCAAATAAAATGCTGAACGTACTTCCTGGAATGTCCCTCTGACGTCTGTTTTCTAATCTTTATGTTAACACTTATTGGGAAAAGACAATGGTTGGCATGCCTATATTCTATAATAAAGTAATAGTTGGTAAAGTTGTGTTTAGCATTGATTGAAACCTGGGTAAGCAGCAAAAATGATACACTTACTACTTAATTGAGTTGTAAAAGATCTGAATTGAGTTGGACACAGTTGTTTGGGGTTTCTTTTCCCTTCAGTGTAAGTACTTGTTTATTTCAAATTGCAGCAAAGATCAATGTTCTATTTTGATTATTTGCACTTCAACACAAATGAGGCTCATGTTAGTCAGCAAACTGTGCAGTCCGTCGTATTTCTTGCTTTTGGAGGAGCCTGAGAACATCTGAAGTACAGTTCTGGAGAACTGGGAGAAACTGCCAGATAGCTTAGCATAGTAATAAGGACACACGATGTCCTGGCTGTGGCATTTTTAGTTTGTAAGGGAAGGGCTGTTGGTGGAAAGATGTATAAAAACTGTGAAAAGATAAAGAGAAGGACGAAACAACAATAATATTGAGTTCAACATTTATGTTTTGTCTTTCTGATGGCATTAAATAGTTTGTGCTGTGAAATGTGCATTTTGATCGAGTTACTTCCTGCTGTTTGTCTGAAACAAGTCACTGCTTTCTCTAAATAAACTCTTCTGTTATGACGTTCTTTTCTGTTATGTTCTAGATATAATGTCTGCTCCTAGTGGCTTTCCTGCCCCATCTGCACCTCCTTCATATGAGGAGACGGTAGGAATCAATGTGAACTATCCTCATCCCTACCCTGTCCCAGAACCGGGCCTCAGACCAGGTGGGAAGGAAACGAACCCTCCCCAGTACACAGGACAGCCTATGCCAACAAGTAGCCCTGGTAAGCCTGAAGCTTGACGGTACCACGTTGAAGAGGATTCAGGCTGTTGTCAGAGGTGCTGTGCAGAAACGGAAGGATTGTGCTGACAGCTGCCTCCTACGTAACCAGGGGATGAGATAATCAAGTCTCACAATACATACAGAGCACAGTGATATAAATTACATAATTTGCCTTTCTGCAGTTTTTAATTTAGACCTACTCTTAGTGTGTTCTGCATTAGGAAACATCATGGTGATTTCTTCGTCACCGTGTATCTCAGTGCTCTGCGACTCAAGTATTTCAGAACTGCAGCTGGCTGTAATTCAGGGGAAGCTGGTTATCTTTTCTTCCTCATTTACCTGCTGAATAAATGTTTCTTTGTTCAGTCACAGTTCAGACGGTGTATGTGCACCAACCAGTAGTGGTGTTCTATGACCGCCCAGTTCAGATGTGTTGCCCTTCCTGTAACCAGATGATGGTGACACGTCTCTGCTATGAGCCGGGAGCATTGACTTGGCTGTCATGTGGCGGCCTCTGCCTGCTGGGGTAGGTTCATTCATTTACACTTCACTTTTTTTTCCCCTCTTATGTGACCTTTTAGAGCTGTAAGCAGTAGTAAAGGCCTTGTGGTCTCAGCTTTGTTGCCTTCTCATTCTGAGCCTTGATGATTTGAAGAGGTGGTGTTGGCTGGAAGTTGTGCAGGGCCTTAAGGCGGGTTGATAACGCCTCAGCTCTGTAGGTGCGTGTGTTCATCTCAAAGCTTTGTGGCACCAGTTTTGCAGATAGCTTTGGTAGGAAATTTTCAGGAAGTGTTTTTTGTCCTTGACAGAAATGTGGTTTAATCTTCTTGTGTATGTAACAATTGGTAAAGCAGTGTGGTGTTTTTCCTTTGCAGGTGCATAGCTGGCTGTTGCTTAATTCCCTTTTGCATTGATGCTCTGAAAGATGTGGAACACTTCTGTCCAAATTGCAATGCCCACGTTGGTTCTTATAAGCGTCTATAGGCAGTGTGTCAGCACTAAGAGTTGATCAGCACCTCTCTAAGCCCTTACTGAAGCTTAATGGAGGCTTCATAGTTTTTTTGTTTTTTTTTTTTTTTTGGTCTTGTCACTGGAAACCAATAAAAATGAATGTTTGTTGCCAGATTGTTTGAATAAGAATTTACTAAGAATTAAGGATTCCAACTAGGTCTTTTTAGGGCTTGATGGACTGCTCAGTCCTGCACCAGGTGGTGGCTGCTAATTGTTTGCCCCTTTCTGCCTTATGCAAAACAGGTTGGTGATGCTGGTCCAGTTAATCTTAACTCAGTTGTGTTGCACAGTTTGCTTGCTTTACAGACTTGGCACAGACCACAAGGAGAATGTCTGGAGAGGACTGTATAGCCTCGTGCTTGATGTTGATGCTAGTGCAACAGCAAAGTTCACAAACTGGCAGGCAGCTGCTTGCCTCTCACGTAGGTGCCCCTCTGACAAAGGAAGTAATTTGGTCCCCAGTGTTATCAGTTGGGTAACTTTTTTATGAGCACTAAAATTAACTTCAAAACTTTCTGTGAAAGACAATCAAACCTAGAGGCTTCTTCCTCCTTGGAAGCTGCATTACCAAATGGACAACTCAGGTTATTGTGCATCACTGGTGATTGAATGTAGTACCTGAATTTCCTTGCTAATTTTCAGCCTACTTGTATATTTTCTTTGCTGTAAAGTTGCCTTCGCAGAAATTTTTAATAGATATTTCTTCATTTTTTTCATTTTTACTGCTGATTTATTAGACTAATTTTCCAAATAAGAGGTAACTTCTGTTCTCAGAAACCTAAGCTGTAAGTGATGGCGAACACAAAAATTAAAGTGACGCCCTGAAGGCTGAAGAATTTAAAAAATGGTAGTCATAGTCTGAGTATCCTCTGAGTTCGTTTGGGTGAACATCAGCTGTGTGGAGCCAGCAGCCAGGTGTTGGGGCAAGGCTGCGATGCTAACACTGCTCATCTCTGTAAAGGCTACAAATAAATATGGATTTAAAAATGCATTTGTTGTTTTTTTCTGATGTGCCTTCTGCAAATATTTGGTATATGGTAACTTTTCAGGAGTCTTTCTGCTCTTGATTTTTGAAGTCTGAGTTCTGTGGGTCACAAATGCAATGGCTGGGCCTCATTAATTAGTTCTTGTAAACTGCTGTTGCTTGTGGGTCAGCTTGCAGATGGCTTAAGAGCTTCCATGTGCATCTGTTCATGTAGCTGCCTGCAGCTACAGCTGGCAAGGCTCTGATGGAGAGAAAGAGGTGCTGCTTCTGTAGCTTTCTGTTCTGGGTGTGCACCACTTGCTCGCATTTCCTGTCGGCTGTGCCTCCCCAGCGATGGTTTTGGTGTTCTCTAAGGCTCTGGGTGATGCTGCTTTGAAGCTTCTTTGAATTCTCTGATTATGCTGTCACTGATGCTCACATACGCAAATCGTGCCTTACTGGAAAGCCATCTTTTCCCTTGGATTTCACAAAAAATGTTCTTGTCAGTTTACCACCAGAGTAAGGCAGAGGAAGTAATGAAGCTCCCCCATAGGAAGTGCTGGGAAAATCTGAGGTGGGAGTGCCATGATTTAGAAGAATGCTGAACCAAAACCAAAAACAAACAGGGGAGGAAGAAAAACAAAAAACAAAAAACAACAAAAAAAAACGGTCTTTGGCTTTGTGCACACAGAGAATTGCATCTCTTTAAATTGCTCTTATGGACAAGAATGAGACACGCCATGTTGGCACCTGCTCCATGTAATTAAGCATTCTGCAAAAACTTCTGTTGCCCCCTCTGTACTTAAATTTCCTTGGATACAAAGCCTGCATTTGTGTTTTTGTGCACGGGTTTATCTATGCAATGCACCGAGCTGACTTGCTTTATTTTAGACAGAGAAATGAAAATGCTTTGTTTGCCTGTTGAAGTTGCTGGTTGTTTTTAGAACTGTTTGCGTTTAAAATAAAAACATATTTTCTTTCTAGCGCTCATCAGTGAAAAATTATAACATTTTGGATGCTTTCAAACACATTAATGTTAACGTTGTGTCAAGCAGTGTAACTATGGGTTACATTTTTGAGTGTCTACCTTGAGCCAAGGCTCTGAGCAGCTGCGATCTCCTGCCTGCAGCTAAACTGCTCACACACAGAGCCAGGTCCGAGAGTGTCGGAATAAAAAGAAGTGTTTGGACTATTAAATGCACTTGCTGAAGCACTTCCTAGACTGTCCTTGAACCGTACTTTCCTACAGCAAGCACAAGGTGCTCGCACCGTGTGAGCAGGCAAGAAAACAAGGAGTGACTAGTGCAGTGCTAATGTAGTGATGCCTCAGTAGTACCTGCTGTGAATGTGCCTGCTGCCTCAGTGCCAGCAGGAGTCGGGGGCTGTGCTGCTGAGTGGCTGTAGTCCTGTGGTCACCTCGCACTCTGCAGCACTGTGCGCTGTCTGGCACCACGTGGCCCCTCCAGCCAAGGCATGGAGGGCAGAGAGCGTGGGCAGGTGTGTGTCAGACAGGTGATCTTGTTGATCTTGAAGGTCTCTGCCAACCTAAACGATTCTGAGCCAAGGCCAGCAGTGCGTCTTCTGCCCAGGTAAGTTCCTGGAGTGGTGTGTGCTCAGTAGGGCAGTAGGCAGCCTGGAGAAAGAGCAGGGAAGGAGACAGATAACAGAGATCCTTGGGACCACTCTGGAAGAGGTCCCAACTCTGGCTCCAGGAGGACACAGACGCCGTGATTTTTTGTCTGGGTGAATTGTTAATGACAGCAAGAAGAGCAGTGCTCTGTCTCTTTATGTATTTTCTCTCTGAGATGCAGAAAATGCAGGAAGGTGAGGTTGATAAATTCACATCTTTGTTCTAATGCGTTTTTATAAAAAATAAAAGTGTAGTACATATAGTATATAGTAGTATATAATAAATAAGCAATCTAAGTTGTGAACAGCTTTTCCTCTGCTGCTGGATCTGGCATCAGCATGCTGACCTGATGTATTCATACCATTTCCAAAGACGTGTAAGGAAGGAGCAGAGGCTGCCCGAAACACTTCAGCCTCCGATGACAAGTCTGGATGAAGCTTTTCTTGGCCCTCTCCTTCCTTGTCTTCCAGGATGACATTGCTCTGTGTTCCACTTGGATGATGTTATTATCATTACACTTTTGGTTTTAATCAACAGATTCTGAGCATTCAAATTTAGTTATTTATAATGATGTGTGAACCAAAGGAAATGCCTTACCATGCAAAGGGGATTCAAAAAAAAGCACAAAAAGCCACCCAAAACTGTTAAAGCCAGTTGAAAGCCTTTCAAGAAGGTGTTATTAGCAAGTTTCAAAGTGCTGCTATTTATTGCACTGTTTTTAAAAGCATTTCTGGTCATTTAACCACAAGGGTGTTTTTTGTTTGTTTTTTACAAAAAAAAAGAGTTGATGTCTGTGCTCAGACAAGTTAATTGCCTTCTGTTGCTCAGTTATGAAGAATAGATAATGGGACACTTGCTGTTCTCCTAGGAATAAATTTAAGCACAAGTTCTGTGGTGTCAGGTACTCTACCGTGCAGCTCCAGGGGTTGCGTTTCATAGCAAATTCACCACTGTGTCCCCAGTTCTTTTATGAAATTCTGCAGTGTGATACACGTGATTACCGTCAGGGAGACTTTAAAAGATGTGGCTCTGTGGGCCGAGGACCCTCCTGTACGGTGTACCAGATGTTGCAGAATTTATTTCTGTGCTTGTTTCACAAGTGATTTGTTTTCTCAGGCTAAGTCATCAGACCATACGTAGCGAAACCTGCTGATTTCAAAGGAAATGCTGCTGCTTTTTTGGTCTGAGAACCTAAAAATCTGCTGTTGGTATGAACAGGTGCCTGTGGGTTGGAGGTACCGAAAGGGACCGTGCCCAGGTCCAGCATAAGCCTGGCATGGGCAGGAGGCATTCTGAAAGGCCTTTTGTAGAGAGTTGGCTTTCTTTGTGAGGCTCCTCAGTGCTTGTATTTTGAAATGAGAAATCTTTGAAGAAGAAAAGAAGAGCCTTTGGCTTTGTAGTGCTGGCAAGGTGTGAGATGGACAGTGCTGCAGGATTTGAAAGCATGGTGTGAGCCAGGGATCTGAGTGTGGCAACGGAGACTTCACAAAAGCACTGGAAAACAACACCGACAAAGCAACTTCCATCTTGTGCTTTTCCAGATGGTGTGATGGCCCTGGGGCTGAAGTGTTACATGTATATGTATGGGTAATTTCTCTGATGGCATGGCATCAGTGGGGACATCAGTGGGGTGGGTGTCCTGTGGCACAGTGCTGTGGGGCTGGGCAGGGCTGGGCTGTGCTGGGGGTCCCAGCTGTAGCCTTGTCATGCTGGGGAACAGAGCTGGACGACCAGGCCTGGGGCAGCTGACGGAGCATTGTAGTGCTGAGTTGAAGACCCCAGGAGCCCCTGCATGCACTGCTGTTTCTCTTAGTGCCACTCAGACACTAATGTCCAGTGTTGGTAAATGAGAACTTCTGTTCCAGTCTTGGATCTTTTGAGAAAGCTTGTTTGCCAATTGTTAAAGAGAACCCTTCTGCTATGCACACCTACTATTGTAAACACTTTATTTTTCCATCAAGTTGTTGTTAGTTCAGAAAGAGCAATGGAAATGCTAACTTACATGCTAGCAAATGCTGGGTATTTGTTTGAAAGCTCTGAAACATGGATCTTACGAAACACTGGTGCACCTTTTCAAGAAGCTCACCAGACTGGTTTGGTTTGCTTAGCATTGCCTGTGCAGCCTTCCGGGAAAATGTTTTCCTCCTCTTGCTCATGGTAGGACGTATGGGCCGTGTCATGCATCAGCTTCTCAGCAGCTGGGAGGCACCCCACAGTCCAGTGCTCTGCAGTCTTGTGGAGATTGGTCTGATACCTTTGCCTTCTGGTTACCCCCCGTTCTGTTTCAGGGCCTTTGGGCTCAGGCTGTGTTCCGGTGTAGCTCTCACACCCTTTGTTGGTCACTCCCTCTTCTGGAGCTGTTTCCTTGTAGGGAGGTTTGAACAGCCTGGGACCTGCATGCATTGTTGGGAGTGAAAGATTTAAAAAAGGTAACTTAAAGAGAAAGTAGGATTTTTAAAATAAGAAAACAAACAAAAGTTCTGATGGAAAATCTAGTTTTTAAAAAAGACAAAGGTTTCTGTAAGAACTTCTGGTGCTTGCGGAGGGGATGAAATAAAACAGCCTTGTTCCAAGTCAGCATTTGGGTTTGAGCAAAAACTCATTTATTTGAGGTGTGCTCATGCTTACGATGAAGCACCTGTTTATGTATGGACATTGGTGCCATGCATGGGATTAACATACACCAAGAAGGAAAACTTACTAGAGAGCATCTGAGTGCTTTGAGAAGGAGCTTATATTGGCTTCTGGAATGGCTCACCGCTGTTGCCCTGAATATGAGAGTGGGGCTACAGCAGGGGAGCTGGGTGCACGAGCACTGCTTGTGAACTGCTGGCAATGGGCTCTGTGGATCCCAGCTGAGCTGTAGTGAGGCAGAAATCCCTTCTCCTGGTTCTGGTAGTTCCCTCAAGCTGCAAGGTTGCTACGTTAAATTTTCTGAAGAGTTTTTGATATGTAGTGTCTGAAAAATGACAGTGGAGGTGAAGAAGACTTTTTCACTTGTTACTTTGGATTGACCATAAGAAATCTCAGCTGACTGCAAGACCTGAAAGATTTTGGGATCCCATTTCAGATGGAATCTGTCCCCAGATTTGATATTTGGGACATCTGCTGGTTTTTTTTTTGTTTGTTTTTGGTGGAGCCATCTGTTATGAGTTTGGATGTGCTGTCTCTCATCTTCTTATACACGTTTTGTATAGATCAGTGACTAAAGAAATTGCTTCATCTTTAATTAAAATGTGCAAACCTTTTAAACTGAGCAAAAGGTAACAGGTGGAGAAAGTAAGCTCAGGCAAGCAGATGTGACAACACCAGCTTGGTGGGGCAGTGTGGTGCCGGCTGGGACTGTGACCTGTGATTTCTGCTTGTGAATCCAGTTTGAGGTGAACAACAGCTCATGGCAAACTAGAGGGACTCAGTGGGTTTAGATTGTGGCAGAAAATAACCTGCTTTGGTCAAATTAAGATTTATCTCAGATGGCCTTGGTATGCCTATGTAATTGAGTTCTGGTGGTGCCTCTGTGGCACAGTGCTCACTGATCCTGTTATTTGTCAGGGATTCCAGGGAATGGGAGTGACAAGATCCCAGACCTGGACCAATGAGCACAAAGAGCAGGAGGCAGACAGCGTAGTTCTCTCAAGCAGAGGAAAGTCACTATTAGTTCAGTGAACCATGGAGTGCCTGTCTCTGCTGAGTTGTAAAGGCCTGGCTGCTATCAGAACTGTACTTTAGTCTCTGTGTGTGTTCCTTATCTAAATTTCAGCCATCTCATATTTGGGACTTAGGTTGAAGGGATGGGCTGCTCCCTGCAAGATATCTCACTTGTTTCCAATGGAAATACTTCTCCTTTAACCCCAAATTATCCCCAAAGAATGTTTTTAATATGTGCTTCTGATTAATCACTGGTGACTAATCCCCAGATACAGACTAGGGTCTTGAGAATAGCCCTGTGGAGAAGGACCTGGGGGTCCTGGTGGGCAAGAAGCTGGACATGAACCAGGAGTGTGCTCTTGCAGCTTGGAAGGGCAACGATATCCTGGGCTCCATCAGAAGAGGGGTGGCCAGCAGGGACAGGGAGGTGATTGTCCCCCTCTACTCTGCCCTCACGAGTCCCCATGTGCAGTATTGCACCCAGGTCTGGGGCCCTCAGCACAGGAAAGATGTGGAGCTGTTGGAGAAGGGTCCAAAGGAGGGCATTAAGATGGTCAGAGGACTGGAGCACCTCTGCTAAAAGACAGATGGAGGGAGCTGGGCTTGTTCAGCCTGGAGAAGAAAAGGCTGCGGGGTGACCTCATTGCAGCCTTCCAGTATTTAAAAGGGGGTTGTAAACAGGAGGAGAAGCAACCTTTTACATGGGTAGACAGTGATAGGCCAAGGGGGAATGGTTTTAAGCTCAGGGAGGGAAGGTTTGGATTGGATGCTGGGGAAGTTCTTTACACAGAAGGTGCAGTGCTGGAACAGGCTGTCCAGAGAGGCTGGGGACGCTCCATTCCTGGAGGTGTTCAAGGAAGGCCATGCTGGATGGGGCCCTGGGCAGCCTGGTCTAGTGCTTGACCTCGTGGCTGCCTGCCTGTGGCAGGGGGATTGGAACATGATGATCCCTGGGGTCCTTTCCAACCCCTATGGCTGATTGTTGGGCTGTTCTTGTCTGTTCTTTTAATCTTGCTATGTGGAGACTGCTCTAGGCATTTGCTATTTGTCATGCCACATTCATAATTCACTCTGAAAGCAATGCTTCCTATTTACTTCCGTGGAAACTACAACAGATCCAAAGAGCACAATAACAATTTTTGATAGAGCAAATTCTCAGCTACAAACAGCTATTTTTCAACATAGTCACCACCATCAGTTATATCCCTCTGTGGCTGCCCCTGGCAGAGCCCCTCTGGCTGTGGGGCTGCTCTTCTACCAGGGGACCTTTGGGAGGGTGTGAACTGAAGTGGTTTTGCTATCTCCTGGGCTGAGGCGGTGGTTTTGCTGGTTGTGGGGTTGCATGCCATCCTTCTACAGTTGCAGAAGGAGCTTCTAGGAGTTAAGCAGAACTCCTTTCCTCTGCTGAGATTGACCTGTCTCAATGCAATGAAATGCTCTCACTAGCGAAAACCTGGAGATGCTGTAAATTATGTTATGACTTGGAGGCCTGCAGTAATGGTTGTAGCAGCTTTGTCTTGATTTCTGGTGTAGTGCAGCAGTTGGCCTCACTGAGCTCTGTGGGTGGAACAGGGGCAGGAGGGAGGGCACCCTGCCTGTACTGCAGCTACCTTGGACTCCTCCTTCAGGATGAATGGAGAAATTGACGGAAACAGTGAAACTGTGACATCAGTTCATTCTGTCACCTGCAAATAACTGGTACAACATCAGTTCATTCTCTCACCTGCAAGTAACTGGTACAACATCAGTTCATTCTCTCACCTGCAAATAACTGGTACAAACTCTGCACTGGCCTCTTGCTCTGAAATTGTGTGCCCTTTGCTAGTTGTTGGATGAAAGATGGGTCAAAGCGTGGCCAGCCCAGGTGATGGACATGGCAGTCCCTGGTGCCCCCGGTGCCGTGCCTGCAGCCCCCGTGTGCTGAACTGGCTGTGTGAGGCCTCTGTGCAGTGGGAGCAGCACACAGCTCCGGCAAAATGAGTGCTGTGTCCAGAAAACCACTTGGGACCATTTTAAGTGGGTACAGAACTGAACTGTATGAACAGATCAGCTTTTATAACACTTAATTATAGCAGTGCATACTGTTTGAGGTTTATTACATATTCATGTACTAATTCCAGCTTGCTGGAAAGGTGAGGGCTGTTTTAGAGCAAATGCTACAGATTAAGACTTGTCAGTTTCTTTCCTTATTGGCAAACGTTTATAGTTAAATGCGAGATGTACCTGGTATGGGCCAGTGATTTGTGTGACCAATGCTCTGTCAGTCATTGTTAAAAATGTAACATTCTCTGTTAATTCACTGCAGTATCAATGTTTTCATGTATCAAACCATCTTGCTTAAGCCTGTGCTTTCTCAAAAGCAAACCACGGCACTGTTTGCTATTGCACAGCCCCCCACTTACCAGGAATGCATACAAGTTAATGGTTCAAGTGTTTTGTTTTTTTTCCTTTTTTTTTTTTTTCCTTTTTTTCCCTTTTCCCCCTTTTCCCCCTTTTTCCCCTTTTTCTCCTTTTTCTCCTTTTTTTTTCTTTTTTTCTTTTTTTTTTTTCCTTTTCTTCCCCCTTCCCCCTCCTGTAGAGATTAAGATTTAATTTTACAGATGGATTATAACTGCTCTTTTAAGTGCCATTGTTTTAGGGACAACTTAATTGATCAGGCTAAGGAGAGAAAAAACCTTCCACAGCAGAATGGATTCCATAAAGTATGCTATATGCATTGATTCATGAGGAGCTGGAGAATTCCATGCCCTTTGAGATCCACTCCAAGGGAAGGGAAGGCTTTGCTCGTCCTTTACGTGGATCTCAGCCACACATGTGCAGCAGCACCCATCTCTGCTGGGCAGGCACTGAGCCCTGCTGGCAGCAGTGGCACCGCAGCGGCTCAGCACGGAGCTCCCAGCTGTTGGAGTCGCTGCCTCCACCGTACCCTGTGGCTTGTGGAGCTCCTGCAGCCCCAGCAGTGCTGGAGCACAGCAGGCTGCTGCCACACTCCTGTCAGACATCCAGCCCAGAGCTGTTCATTGGACAGAGACAAGACACCAAACCTCAGAGCCAGAGGACAAAAGAGGAAAGAAAAAGGCAGATACAGGACAGGTGCGTGTTTTCTTTGTCATGTTACTTTATGTAACTTCATATAACTGTTGCCATAGGAACATTATGCAGGGTACACTTATGGTTTGGCTTTATGGTGTTCTCCATGTACCAAAATCTTAGTTAAAATATTTAGTAAAATGTAACCTTGCTCCTCCCTTAGTGCTGCACAGAGCAGGAAGCTACTGGTGAGCTTTCGACCTGTTGCCTGTCTTTGGAAGCTTCTAACTTCAAAGAAGAAAGACTTCTGCATCGTTGTCTAAGCAGCAGAAGTCCCCATTACTCATCTTCTCTGAGTACAACAACAGCATCTTCTCACTACCACCAAAAGGAAGATCTGATTTCTTGATTATCAAACACACTCAGTAAGCTGTCAATTCACATGACATATTGCAAGTTCAATAACTCAAGTAAAAATTCACTTTAACTTTGCTGTATTTATATACTATATAAATTTTACATGCTATATATTTACAGTGGGGCAAGTGCTTTTTATCTTTAAAAAAACAAAGATCATACTTCAGACATCTCTGAACAACACAGCTTGTATAAACCAGACAGATTATTCAGATGAACTGTATTTAATACAGGTTCCCCACTCATCTCCTGATGCAGGACCAGTGAATAATAAGTGCATCACAGTTTGATAGCATTTAATAATAAAAAATAAAATCACAGTATGAATTTGTCTGTAACTAGAAACTTTTGAGACGAAACAAACAACTGAGACTTGAGACAAGTGATGCTATAAAAACAAATGTAATAAAAACATATGGGAGTATACAAATAGTCTGAGAGATACATTCAGAACTGCATATTCTGATCATTGTTTCACTTGCTGAAAACCAGAACGTATTCTTCAGTCTTGAGCGTAAATAAGATGTGAAGTAAATTAGTTTCTAGTGTCAGACGTCACAGAAAAAGGATGAAGATCTTGCAGAACTTCATAGTTGTTGGAGAGCTTGTGAAATCTTAAATAAGTCTTCAAATAAAATATACAGACCGTCAGTTGCAGATTTTATAATCCTCTGATTTTCCTGGTCACTCTTGAACCATATGTCGAACTTGGAGCAACATTACATGAATAACACACAATCAACCTGAGTATGTAATTAAGCAGCATTTGAGATGTTCAATTCCAGGGCATTAGTTTTAGTGAGATATTCACATGGAAATTCACAATGTTCAGCAGTTGTAGAAAGTTTCCACTCTTTTGGATTAGAGGTACATTTTAAAAAAGAAAGTCTCAAGTTTTAAAACTAAATAAAAAGTTCTTTCATGGTAAAATTCTTCACAGTAATCAGAAGCACCACTTATGGTTAGGCTTGGTTCGATGGTAATGTTGCCAGTGAGATAAATTCCAAGTTTTGATGGTTAATGTATTTTGATAATGTTGAGTTGTTGGTATAGATGGCTAAAACGTGTTGCTCTTGACTAATAGTTAATGTCACTGGTGGGAGCATTGCAATGGCAAAAGTATTGATGGTGGAAAAAGGTGCTGGTTGTGAATGACACCATAACTCACTTTGAGGAATGCTGGGATGCCTAACGTGTTGATGGCTAAAAGGTATTGGTTATGATTGATGGTAAAGTCATTGATGTGAGTGCAGGGATAGCTGAAGTGCTGATGGCTAAAAGGTGTTGGTTCCAATTGATGGATAAATTCACTGATGGGAGCATTGGGACATCTAAACTACTGATGCTTAAAAGGTGTTGGTTTTGACTGATGGTTACAGTCGCTGAGGGGAGGGCTGGCATGGCTAAAGAATTGCTGCTTAAAAGGTGTTGTTTTGGACTGATGGTTATAGTCACTGATGGGATGGCTGAAAGGTGTTTTATTTGACGGATGGTTATAGTCCCTGATGGGAGGGCTGGCATGGCTCAAGAACTGAAGGCTAAAAGATGTTGGTTGTGACTGATGGTTATAGTCCCTGATGGGAGGGCTGGCATGGCTGAAGTTCTGATGGCTGAAAGATGTTGGTTGTGACTGATGGTTA
>JAPSGF010000014.1:3126236-3164401 GCA_035772895.1 Perdix hodgsoniae
CTGATGGGAGGGTTGGCATGGCTGAAGTTCTGATGGCTATAAGATTTTGTTTGTGACTAATGGTTATAGTCGCTGATGGAAGGGCTGGCATATCTGAAGTACTGATGGCTAAAAGATGTTGGTTGTGACTGATGGTTATAGTCACTGACAGGAGGGCTGGCAGGGCTGGAGTTCTGATGGCTGAAAGATATTGGCCTTGATGATAAAAGTCATTGATGGAAGCATTGGGATGGCTGAGGTATTGCTGTCTAAATCATGTTGGTTTTGACCGATATTTAATGTCACTGATGATTGCATTTGGATGGCTGAAGTACTTCTGGCTGCAGGGTGCTTGTGTTGATATTATAAGTTATTGTTGGGAGTCTTTGGATGGCTAAAGTAGCGATGGCTAAAAGGTGTTGGTTTTGATTGGTAGTTAAAAGTCACCGGGATGGGTCAAGTAGTTATGGATAGAAGGTGTTGATTTTGATGGATAGTTAAAGTCACAGTTGGGAATGCTGGGTTCAAAAAATTATCGATGTCTTAAAGGTGTTGGTTTTGAATGATAGGTTAAGTCACTGATGGAAGTGTTGGGACTGCTAAACTTCTGCAGGCTAGAAGCTGTTTGTCTTGACTGATGGTTAAAGTTGCTGATGGAAGCACTTGTATGGCTGAAGTATCAATGTCTACATTGTGTTGGCTTTGATGGTTAAAGTCACAGATTGGGAACACTGAGTTTTAACTGATCGTTGAAGTCACTACTCGGAGCCCTGGGATGGTTAAAGTACTGATGGCTAAAAGTTGTTTTTTATTGATGGTTAAAGTCATTGATAGGAGCATTGGAATGTCTGAAGTATTGATGGCTCAAAGGCATTGGTTTTGATTGATGGTTGAAGTCACTGATGGGAATGTTGGTATGGCTAGAATATTGATGGCTACATTGTGTTGGATTTGATGATTAATGTCACTGATGGGACCACTGGGATGGTTAAAGTATTGATGGCTAAAAGGTGTTGGCTTTTATTGATAGTTAAAGTCACAGATGGGAGGTTGGTTGGCTAAAATATTTATGGGTAAAAGCTGTCATTTTTGATTATTAAAGTCACTAATGGGAGCATTTCAGCTATCCCAATATTGATGGCTAAAAGGTGTTGGTTTTGATTGATAGTTAAAGTCACAGATGGGAGGTTGGTTGGCTAAAATAGTTAGGGGTAAAAGCTATCATTTTTGTCTATTAGTTAAAGTCACTAATGGGAGCACTTCAGCTATCCCAATATTGATGGTTGAAAGGTGTTGGTTTTGACTGATAGGTAATGTCACTACGGGAGTGTTGGGATGGCTGACATATTCATGGTTAAAAGGTATTGGTTTTGACTGATGGGTAAACTTACTGATTGTAGCGATGAGATGTCTAAAGCAGTCGTTTCTGATGATGTGAAGTGTTTGTTTTTGTTGAAAAGTTGTTGGCTTTGATGGTTGTTTTAGTTTGAGTATTGAAGGCCTCAATTAGAAATTCGCATCTGAAAGACAAATAGAGAATGTCATTCCCTGCTCTGAGGTTCAAGGTGCACCTGTCTGATTCACTGCCCTTATTTCTAAACAGAGAGGTCCCAAACCTGCATGCAGTTTGATCAACTCTGTGACTGCAGGGCTGATCTGACTGGGGAAGGCTCCTGAGAATCTCTCAGCGAAGTGACTCTATTTCAGTCCTATGCTAGCAACTCTGCTAACTGCACAGAATACTAGGATAACACTTAAACAGCAAAGGGCACATCTTATCCTTAGGTCAGCTTATACAGCATCTTTGTTTTATTAATCATCTTGTGGTCAACCTGGCCAAATCTCAGCTTAAAAAACAGAAGCTTTCAGAAACTTACTAGAGGGCACATGAATGCAGGAAAATAAAGATTCTAAAACTTCTCCTTTCTATCTTTTTCCTTAAGTTACAAGCTACACCTCATTTATTCACAGTAATATCAGTCTGGGAGAAAGGCACAACCTAACAAGTCCTTCTCAGTCCTTCACTACACTTAGTCTATTTTTGACTGGTGTAGAAAAAAAAAGTTTGCCATCTGCTGGCCAGAGAATTCACTAGAGCCAGAAGAGCATTAAAGGACACGCATTTTTACCAGTGCTGTTGTTCCTGAGTGATCAACTAAAACAGAGATACTTAAAATTTAGTACAACTGGGATTCTTTTGACATTAACATCATAAGAAGTCTGGTTTTCACAACGGTAACAGTCCTCATTTCTTTTTCTCAGCAAGGGGACAGATATAATATTAAAGCTCACAGTAATGTGTGATCAGCCAGCCTTCTCCAAAATATCATATCCTTAGATTAAAACTTCTGGTTGTCAGTGTCTTAAAATGCAATCATGCTCCTCAACAACTGTACTTCACCTTGGGGAAACTTTTCAGTGCCTGAATCCACCCACTGTGGTAATTTACTTCCCTATCCAAACAATGCAATTCCTGCAGGTTAAATTCTCTTCTGGAAATTAACTTCTCCAAATATTGAAAGGCAGTTCAATGTAAAGCAAGAAGATTAATTCCACTGCTTCCCCTGCCAGGATGACATTTTCAACACTGGACTATTATCAGAAGGGATTGCCAGGGTCTGTTAAGCCAACTAATTATGGGTAGGCATAGAATGTCAAAGTTCAAAACGAAGCTTGCCTTCGATAGCAAGCTATCTTCTTCAGAGATTACCTTCATTACCTATAAGAGGTAACACATTTGGACAGGGAAGGAGACTGATTTTAAGAACAGATGCAGTACTGCCAGTAATGCAGCTGGTATTTTTCAGAGTACTGATATACTGTACACACAAATACTTGGGTTATATATGAATACATTAAAAAAAAATAAATGAACCTTTAGAAACTTTACAGCACTGCTGAATCGGTATGTCTCTATAGTCCTAACTGATGCGGCAATTCATCTTACTGTGAGTGCTTATTAAAGTATCTGAGTAATTGGGACTGGGATCTCATGTCAGTAGCAGGCATCTAAGGTTGTTTCTAAGTAACATACACTCTGTTTAGGAAAAAATAGTGGAAAATGCTCTCAAATTTGATGTTTAGAGGCTGAATTTGTTAGTGTGCAATCTTCCCCATCATGTAATGCGAGATATAATTAATTTAGACTATATTATCTACTGAGTGTCCAGGTCAGGATGATGAGAACAGAGAGTTCAGCATGAATTAAACGAGGGACTCAGTTTGGTACTCTCTGTATAGAAAACTAAATACAAACTTGACTTTTTTATACTGAAAATGGGGAAACAGCTATTTTGTCAGCTTGTTCCTCTGTTTTTTTTTTTTTTTTTTAACCCTACACTAATAGGAAAAAGAACTCAATGAGAAGTAAAACAGCAGCAGAAATCTAACATCCAGGTGTTACATTGTAAAGGATTCTCTGGAGGGTTAAGAACTGTGAATTCAGTGCGCTTAGAAGGCAGATGCACATCTGAAAAAAGACTGTCAGTATTACCACCAACTAGTGCTGACTGCTTATTCAGAGTAACATTAGTTCTGTCTTACAATAAAGCTGAACATAGCCTTTTATTTAAAGAAATTATTCTGGCAGTCTTTTTTAGGAAGATGGTGTTTCAGTACAGCGGTACCAACCTGGAACCCTCCCTTCTCTCTCAACTGCTCTGCCTCCTTATTTTTCCCAGTTAGTTGGACTGAATCTGATATGATATCTTACATCTCTCTGTCCTGTTCACCACTTAACCTTCAAATTTAAACCCAAAAAATTTGTTTCTCCACCTCTCTGATTCAGACCTTATTTCCTAGCGATCCTTCAAGCATAGTGGAAAAAAATTAGCTTATTAACCTCTTCTTTCTCCTTAAATATTTCTGCAGACTATTTGGACTGTGCATACCACAAAGATTGCAGCAAGCATTTAAAGACTGTTTTAATAACCTCTATGTGAATTAAAAAAAAATTCTCTGGACGTCCAGCGGCCCCTTACCTTTAATATTCTCACTGGATGCAATGGGGATTTAGTTCTTGATTTCACCCCCACAGGAAGGCTTGCCTTCCTTGGTGGGTTGTCTACTGCCCTCACGTCCGTATTGCTCACAAAAACAGTCACCAGGAGAGCAAGAGTCTTCCTTCTCCCACGCTTCCTTCGGGAAATGGAGATTCAAATATTCCAAGGAGCCTTGCACTTTCCTGGTGTGTTTCTTCTTTTTCTTTTTTTTCTTATGTTTGCGATTGTCATTGTGGAAGTGGAGCACAGAGAAATCCGAATCATGAAGTCTGAAGGAAACATGCGAGTTAAAAACAGAAAAAAAGATGTAGCACTTGATGCATATACAAAATGTTACTTATTTTACTACCGGTGATGATTTGCAGCATGTCAGCTACTTTGTGGTACTTTGTGCACTTCTAACTATAGATGCAGCAAACTTAAGCCTTCAGATTGAAGGACAATAAATATTACAATAAAAGTAAACAAACTGCTAACATTGGCTACTTCTGGAATATATGCAATTAAAAAAAAATTGTTTTTAGCTAATTGAGAATGATATGCAAATATGATTCTAACTACGCGGTCCAAATATAGTGTTCTAATACAATTCAGCAAAATCTTTCCTGTCTTCACTTGATCAACCTAATAACATGGTCCCCAGCCAGAGCATGCTATAAAACTAAGTTAGAAACAATGAAAAAAAAAAAAAGGAAGATATGAGAAACACCCAGAAAAGAATTAGGAAGAAATTGCTGAGTACGCTGGAATCCTTGCTTACTTGTAATCCTTCTCTCGATGTTTATCTTTGGACTTCTTTTTCTTCTTGGCTTTGTATTTTTTCATCTTTTCATCATCCAGAATCTCTTTTTCTACTCTTCTGCTTTTCCTTTCTGTTTCACTTTCACTAATTTCTGCATATTTTCTACTTCTGTCATTTTGTTTTTCATTTTTTGGGGAAAAGTCCTCAAAATTTAAATGAGTTGATGGAACAATTGGAAGTATATGTCTTTCATGAGAATATTTTTCAGACTGCTGCTGGACTAGAAAACAGTGTCCTGAGTCGGCTTTGTGACTGCTAAAGTGACGTACATCCTCCTCTCTGGAGGGTGAGTTGTGAGGCCGTCTGCTTTTGTAATGATAATCCTTATGTGACCTGCTGTAAGCTTGACTTGATTTGTCAAAGTCCTTATTGTAATAGGAGAACTTTCTTTCTCGACTATCTACTTTTGCATAAGAATAATAGTAATCATTGTAGTGTCTGCATTTTTGCCATCTCCAGGATTCTTCTTGATAATATCTTTCTCTGCTCCAAGTTCTCTCTTCTTTGGAATAGTAATATCTATTCCTATCGTGTTCATGTCCTCTGCTTCGAGATTGGTAATGAGAATATTTCCTGGAGTTTCTGCTGACATCAGGGCTGTTTCTTTCAGTATAGGAATGTCTGTATCTGTTTCCATTGCAATACTGCTTGTGACAAATTTGCTTATTTGTTTCCACACTAAGAGAGTACCTCCTCCTGGGGAAATGACCATCTGGTTTTTTGCTTTGCTTCTCCCTCTTTTCTGTATCAGAGTGTTCTCTTTTTCTTCGGTAGCGCTCTTTGTCAGTTTTTTTAGAGTCATGTACATTTTTGCCTTTTTTCCTATGCTTATTTTCGTCACAATTCCTATTAGTTGGTCCCTTGTTTTCTCTAGAAAACTGACTCTCCAAAACTTTATCCAGCTTTGTAATAGAAGAGTCATTAACAGGTGGTACATCTACATAGTTATTAGATATGTCCTTTGTATCTTGGCATTTATCTGCAATATCTAGACACACAGGTTTTTTAGAACTACATTCAAAATCAGACCTTACAGAGGAAGCATGTCCCAATTCCTCTTCAGTCTCAGGAGACCCTTTGATATACAAGGGATTTTCTTTTGAAATGAGATCAAGTTCTTTTGATCTTCTAGGTTTGTCTTTGTCATCACTGTCTTCAGACTCAAAATTTACAAGGAATTCATCCTCAGTGTCCAAAGATTTTTTTCTAACCTTGTGCTGACCGTTGATATTGAGTTGTGCATTATCAGCTTTTGTTATAATACTTTCGGTAACTCCTTTGGGAGAAATAGTTTCAGAAACCGATTGAATAAAAAGATTCCCAGCCTCATAGCTGAAGTTAGAGGAAACTTTCTGGGATTCATAGGCAAACAGCGCTTCCATCATTACTGTTTCCATAAGATAATTGTTCTCAGAAGATTTCTGAGGTCCAGGGACACTGCACAAAATAAAAACAGTTTTGTTGAAAGAGATAAATATTAAAAGTAAGTGTCTGTCATACAAAACTAAGTAAAACAAACACCAACAAACCACAACCCACCCACCAAAAAACCTCATGACTGCTGGAACCCTCTTTATGACGCTCAGTTTAAACACCTATCTTTTGATTATTACATTCTCCTCAGCTTTCAGAAAAAGTGCATTTTTTTCCATCTTGCTTCTAGCTGTATTGCAACAAGACGAACAAACAAAAAAGCCCAACACGTCTATCTTCTTCCACCTGCTGATCTGACTACCATCAATAGCCAAAACCACTCTGTCTGCTCTCCCATTCCAACTAGAAAAAACAACAACTGAAACACAGATTTCTCACTGTCTCCCAGATGAGAGAGTGGCTCATGAAAATTTACATTTACATATGCTAGTGCTGTGAAACAAGGAGAAACAGACAAGACTTCTACAGCCAACGGTGAAAAATGGAAAAACATTCTATGAAGAAACAGAAGTTTTCCACAGGGCATCAACCCATGCTGGAGTAACAGGCACTGTGCTGATCAGCAGTTCTGCTCATAACACTAGACATATGGTATAGAATTCTCTCTACGGGCTCAAATCTTCCAATTAAAGAGTATGTAGGCAGGTAAAACCATGAAAAAGTTGCCTGTTCTCATTTTACCTTATTTCCTCTGACAAGCTGTTCAACTGGTTGAACGTAAAGGAATCTAGGATTATTTCTTGAGAGACTGGAGACAAAGCTACAGGCATCTGCAATTAAAACACAGAAATTAATAGGTAGAAAAAAGATAGTATTTGTAGCAGTATTGCAGACTAGTGTTTCCAGAAACTCTACATTAAATTTATGCAAGACTGCTTTGAGTTACATGCGCTAGCTGCACTTACATGTAATTCCAACTCACTCCCAAAAATATACTTCATGAAATTTATGAAGTTTTATCTCAACTGTACTTAAGTTGGTATGTTTTAATATCAGTTAGATATTTAACTCTGCAAATTCTAATGGGATAATATCACATATAGTGCTATGAAAAAATTTGTGTTGTTTTCTCAGTATTTCACATGAATTGGGAACATTATAGTATAGCACTCCTCAATGCATCATAGGTGAGAAATTCTAGATGGAAAAAGCATAACTTACTGTTTCAAGCACTCCATTGGTTTTAGAAAATAACATTTTGGAAGGTTTAACAGATGGGACTTGGCAACTGGAATCATCAAGTTTCAGTCCATTTTCTTTAGGTTCATTATCTAAACTATTAGCACCATTTAGTGAATCATTTTTTGGCAGCTCATGCTGGGATCTTTCCTCTTCAGCATTCTGACAGGAAGAATAGGAATCCTGCAACGTACAGACTTTTCCAAACAAGATTCCATTAGATGTTACCATGTTGCAATTCTTTGTAAATAAGCCTCCTGACTCCTCCTCAGATTTTCCTGAAAATTCTGTACCATAAGAGACTGTGTCAGGAATTCCATTCACTGGATCAACTGAAATGTCATGCAAAACTTCTTGTTGGAAGATATTAGCAGCTAACACTGTAGGTGTATTTGAGGTAGACTCTGCTGCACAATAATTTGTAATTGCGGAGAAAGGAACAGACATCATCATCTCCTCCTCCTCCAGAGCACGAAGACAGTCAGGCTGTGACGCTGTCTGACGTGCAGGCAGTTGGTTCTGAATACCAATAACCATCTTCTGTTTTCTTGATGGGTCAGTAAGGGAAGGTCTGATCATTGACAAGTTTTGAACACAAGCCATGGGTGGAGCTGAAGCTGGCCTTTCTAAGGTGACATCTATGGAATTGATACCCTCTTGTAAAAATACATTTCCCTTTAAACAACTTGAATTCTGTGTTTAAAAAGAAGAGATTGCAAGATGAATAAATGCAAATTCTACAAATTAACTAAACAGCTAAAAAGAAAAAACCACCACCCTCCAAATACAAAGGCAAGTCCAATAATGGTTACTTCCTAGTTTCCTTTCACTGCATAATGCTTTCAAGTGGATGTCACTTTTGAAATCCATTCAAACAGCTTAACACTGTAGAAAGATATTCCCAAATGCACTTATTTTTCCCTTTAAACATACCCTGAAAAACACAAAATAATTGTTCTGGTGGTCAGATATAAGACAAGTGGATTTCACTGTCTCACCTAAAGTGACACTGATAGGAAAAATATTTTTTAAATTATTTAAGTATTAGTAGACTATTCATAGTAACATAAGAGCTGTGAAGAAAGCTGCACAGAGGAAAGGAAAATAAAACTAAGATGCTGAAAACAAATAAAAATCCCACACTATCAATTTAGTGCCATTATCTGCTCCCCACCATTCCCTGCTCCCCTAAATTACCTTAATCATATTAGGAGGAAGTTGTGGTCCCATAAAGCCAGCCTCCTTACTATTAGTCTCACTCTCACCACGGAGTGAAGAGGGACGAGGCGGCGCTGGTAAGTAAAACTCACGTTCTCCAAGTGTCAAATCGTAGCGCCTTCAGAAAAGAGTAGTGATCTTAGTTTAGAGTTTGTCTTTCAGCCTGCTCTTGGATCAAATCCTATCCGAAAGTTTTAGAGGAACAGTTCATAGGATACAGAAGTCATATATGGAAGACTTAAAACTACAAACTAAAAAATAGATAATGGTTTTCATACAATCCCCTTCAGAGTAATAACTTAGTCTTACACAACTTACCACCTCACTTTCTCCCTTTTTCTAAATTGTTCAGCTATACATAACAGCTTCATAGCAATTTGCAAAGAGTAGCAGTTTAAGGTCAAGCAATGAGCACTAATAAATGACAGGGAGTTTCAAGTCAGACAGAGCTGAATTATACAAGTAGTATTTTCCTAGAACAGAAAGGAAAACACTTGAAAAGAAGAAAAATGTAAATTATAGGAAAGTAAATATGTTCTGAACACATTTTAATATTTGTTATTACCTGATATAAAATAGTAAATAAGCTTGCTGTCTAAGGACTACTTTGATGTTACTTCGCACCACCGAAGCATCATTCATCTGATACCAACGTCCATCAGCAGCCTGCAAATAAAGACAATCTTCAGATGAAAACTGCTTGTTTTCCAAATGAAATCACTAACAGGACACCACAGAACAACATATGTACAAACATATAATGAAATCTTCTGCTCTAGAAACAATGGTTACCAATAACATTTTAACTGGTTTACCAGCACAACTTTTACCATGCTAGAATGATGTTGAAATCTACCTTTATGAAGCAGTAGTAGTGTCCTGAATGAGAATCGGAACCATTATGAACCAAGACAGCATATAAAGCATAAATGAGTGGTTCTCCATCTGAGTGAGACATATAAGCTCGAAGATCAAAATACTCAGGATATTCAACTTCCTGAAGAGAGAACAAGAAGATACAAACATTACCTCCAAATACTTCATTTTGGCTAGCTTGGGAAACTAGCCTGGGAACAACATTTCCAAAAAACAAAGATGAGAATTACAAGGGTTACTACAAAAGTAATGCCTCCTGTTTTATGATGTCAGCTCATGACATCAGAGGCAGCTGCTGGTGGGATGGCAACAGAGGTTGAACCTTCTCACCAACATTGTGTGACATGTTGCTGTGTGACAGATGGCAGCAGAGGGGCACTCTGAATATCTGGCTTTTGGAAATGTCCAATTCCAAGATGATGAAGTTGTACAGTTGTACTACAGCTGTAAATGTACCTTGGTGATCTTCGCACCCGTGAAATCTGCAAATCTTTTCAGTGATATTGTAAGAACGTTTGAAGAACGGTGTATTGTGAATCTCTTTGATGCTGGCGCCATTTTCTTGCATCTTAAAAACAAGCACAGACAGCTGCTTAAAAGCGTCTTCAAACATACAAAATACATAACATGTATTTTTATTTCATAAATCCTACACTGCCTTTCAGGCTTGTTAATACAGAGCAGATAGGAGGATATAAGAGGACATCTCAAGTGAAGAAAAAAATAAAGGATTTAGAACTTTTTCTTTTGATAGCCAAACAAATGTCTGAACATGTACTTTTGTTATGCCTAAAAGGTAAGGCTTCACAACAGCTCAGAGTGCAGCACGGACACAAATCTATCATTAGGTTATATCACTAAGGCAAGGAGGGAAAGGCAAGATAGCATTTCTTGTTACACAAAAATTGCTACTTGGAACTCGTGTTCTGGATAAACTTTCAGCTTTCTAGTGGAATACAAATACTGAAAGTGGAACAGGGGAGCCTCAATCCTCAGGACTAGTTACAGCAAATCATTTCCAAAATGGATCATCTATCAACATCAAAAATACAAGAGAAGCACACAGTCCTTCTACAAGAGGGAGATGTCTGACTTATGTCTTTATGTACTGATGTTGTCTGGAAAGAGACTGAAACCACCTGCAACTCTTTCAAGGCACTGTACTGCGAGCCAGCAGATGCTGCTAACATGACTTATAATGGAGCCAGGTCGCATTCACTGAGACTGAGCCTAACTTTGTTTCCCAGGGAATGCTAGGATCTTCAGCAACATGTTGTTGCCTCCTATCCCAAATTACAGTCCATTGCTCTTTCATAAGTAGCAGTGAGCTGAAGCTGACATCTTTTAACTTATGTCAATAGGAATATTTGAGCTCAGAACACACATCTAGGAGGCCTGACAAGCCACAGAGCAGACAACAATTGAATAAAATAATGTCAGTTAATGGCTTCACTTCTTTCATTTATAAAATATGTATTATTTTCAAGTTTTGAATTATTTCAGTGCATTAATTGTTTAATCAAAATGAAGCAAAGACAACAATAAAGGAGCTGTGTCTCATTATTTCCAAATGAAGTAAAGAAGTAGCTTACGGTCTAAGTCATGCAATACATTAATCCAGTATCTAATAGAAATATGTAACTAGTAATAATCTTACTTGTCACATTTATAGCAGTTCTCACCATCCAGCTGTTCGGGTTTCACAAATTGTTCTAGAGCATTGAGAAGAGATGCATCTGTCTGGAGAGATAAGAAAGAAGAGCATTAAGTCAAAGGAAATTCAAAATTCCAAAGACTTACTAGTGGTTTATGAGAGAATCTTGCTAATTCATACTTAGGAGATCTACTATGAACCAGCAAGCACTGTGAAGAAAGAAGCAGAAAGAGTATGCTCAGCACATACCTCATGTGAAAGTAATCTTACTTTGAAACAAATAATTTTGCAATACCACAAACAGCATCCGCAGCGTACTTTGTCATCAGTAATGGGGACTATTAAACTAATCAGTCTAATAATTATTTTTGTATTGAGGTAGATCAACAAAGAAGTACAACAGTATCACCATTTGTGTAAATACAGCAGTTATTCTTCCAGCTTAAAGTCAATGCAGACGTGGAGATGGTTTACAATGCTTTCACAGGAGGACAAAATCCAACCCACTTCCCAATCACTGCTTGGCTCTTGTTTTAACAAGTTTTTTAAATTGAATGAGCCTACTTTAGAAAGTACATGTATTTAGACATCTTGAACTGTATCTACAAAAAATCTTACCTTTATATCCAGAGGTATATCAAGGAATGGCTCATAGGTATCTGACACTGCTTTGCAGTTCAAGCACTTTACTGGATTTAAAAAACAAACAAAAAAACAACAAATGCTTTATAAGTAATACGTGAAAGAGACTAACTGCCTAATCTCCAACTAATGATACATACTGCTAAAGTCACACTACAAAGTGCTTTACTGCAAAAGATACAGATCAGTTCTAAGGACAGTAACATTGTTTAAAAGTACCTCTGGATCTTAGAAATCCTCCAAATATCTGATGAATGATGGTGGTTGCTTGAGAAGATCTGTCTAATCTGGAAATAAATGATAACCAGACCTTAGAAGATTTGAGGTACAGAATGAACTTTTCAAAGAGTTTTATGAAAGCCATGGACAGACTTTCATTTATGACAATACATAGAGAACAAAAAGGTGCTAGAGAACATAGAGAAGGTAATTCATTTATGCTTACACGGCGTATCCATGCAAACACACTTCCTGCATAGCATCAATAGTGAAGCGTAAGAACTCGTGCGCATCTTCCTGAGCACCAAGGCGGAAATGTTTTCCTATTCCTAATAAATAAATAAACAGGTTATAATATTTATCTCATATAAAAATGAAAGAAAACCATATTTCTAAAACCTCTCTTCCATATAGTAACAGAACTATTTGTACACATCATCTCCAAATATTAAAAGATATCAAAAAAAAAAACCATCTGAAATCACTTACGTTTAAGTTCATGGACAAAAACTACAGGCCTGATGGCATCATGAGCACAACACAAGACTCGGTTAACGTGACTTTCCATAGTGCACATCATGCAGAAGCCTTTATAATCGCCTGCATGGTGAAAGAAGAAAGCATCGCAGTCTAGTGAAATATACAAAGCTACAAAGAAATAAGTCTTAACACAGGGAGGACACAACATCCATGCTCCATTCTGTTCTCCTAAGATGCCAATATCCCAGCAGTCCTGTGACATTTTGTTAGACAAAACTCTCTATATAGAGTAAAAATATCCACCAAGCCTGTACTAAAATGCGTTTTCTGATGAGAAATCTAGAAGACTACTGCAAAGTCATTTATTTTAAAGGCTGACAGGAATGTGAACTCCAGACGTATACATGAGGAGAGAACATGTGACACTGATGATGCAGCGTTAAGAGAACATGTGTTATTTTCAGCACACTGCTGTCAGGTGAGCTTCTTGGTAGAGAGCTAAGAATCCTTTGGGAGAAAGGAAAGATGAAAGGAATGTATGCTATAATACTTCTGCCCTCCTTTTTTCAAAGAGATTTTTAATTGAAACAACTTTTACATACAAAAGAAAACACTTAAATTTTTAGGAATAAATACTAAGGTAGCAGATTAGAAAGCATACAGGTGCCTTTGTAAATGCACACATACACAGGCATGATAAGAGTCTCCTAGGCTTAAATAAATTCAAGTATAACATTCAAAGAAAAGAGTATATAAAATACAAGACTTTATTTAGGACAAAGTCAGTCTACATTTTAATACAGTCCCACCGAAATTTGTAGTTGAGTTGGTAAGAGCCCAGCTCACATTGCTTTCTATAGTGAGTTTTTTTGTTGTTTTTTGCTGTTGTTGTTTTTCAATTGGCTCAACAATGATCACACCATTTATTCCAGCATAGCGTAATATGGAATCTAGGCTGTGAAGACTAAGAATCTTTGATGCCAGCACCCTAAATTTTACCACCTTTCTACCAGCAGGAACCCCAGATGCCAAATGAAATGCATTATTTTCTACTGCATTTCGTTATTTACACAAAGCAAGAAATCATCTTTTTTTTCTTTTTTTTTTTTTCCCCTCACCATGCTACATTAAACGCAAAACCACTCCATATGCTGTTCTGAGCCCACAATACAATGTTCAAAGCCAACTTTTACAGGTAAAATCAGACAAGTACGATTTCTTCACAGAATCGCTGCTGCTATTTCAACCTCAGAGCTGTCCCACAGATTTCAAACAGTGTTACGAAGTACTCACACGACTGGGTATGCTCAAGGGAAAGCATGTAGTTGGCGAATGGGGGTGTGTAGGTCAAACACTGTAGAGCAGAATTAATAAAACACGTATTGCCAAGATTGTAGAGTCCAACTCCGACACTTTGTCTTTGTTGCCAATCCATACAAATGTTCTCAGGCGGAAAAAGAATCCTTTTTGGTGGTGCAATTCCATCTTTAATGACTGCAAGAAAGTTGTATTTTTAAAACATAAGGGCTTTTTGCTTGTTTAAAAAACAAATATTTAAAAAATATCATTCTGCAGGAGCATCCACAAGAACCAACAAAAATCCAAACCAGAAAGTCTTATTATGGACAGCTTTAATATCACCACTCCAATTTGCTGGCCAACACACGGTGGTGATGGACAATGTAAAAACAAGCAACTATCAAAGAAGGCAGCCCTACAGAGCACTGTTACCATTCAAAAACTACTGCATGGCAACAACAAAGCGCACTTTTCTTTGCAAAACGAAGACATGGATCAATCAGTGTATTAAAAATTATCCCCACACTTCAGCATAGACTGCAAATATATCAAGATTAGGTTCTGCAGCACTGATCCGCTTCAGTTGCCTTTATCAATTCACTAACTTGAAATCTACTGTTGAAGCCTATTCCCAGCAGTTCCATTTCACATCAGTGCAACAAGTAAGAACTGCATTTCCTACTTTTGTTTTGCTTTGAAGAAAATGGAAGCATTATAAGAGACCGCACTTACCTAAATCTTCCGTAAGAGGTCTAGCTATTTTAGATGATCTACAATAAATAGCACCTCCACGTCCTTCGTTCACAGAGACCTGGTTTCGATCTTTTGCAGGTGGTATCCGGCCACAGTTTGCAGTGCGTGACTTCATAGTTTTAGTTCTGGGTTTCTTGGATTTACCAGATTGTCTCGATGAGGATTTTTTGGACTTTGAAGATTTTGGCTTGTTATCTATGGTCATTGTTCATATCTGCAACGGAGACAGAAGTGCTCGTTAACATAAGAATGTCAGCGCTACGCAAAGAGAAGAGCAGAAGAAAGTCTATCACTTAATCTCTTAATAAACTTAATAAATAAATAGCCTGAAGAATTGAATAGCTAACCACTAGTAGCTCACGTAGAGGACTTAAAGAAAACCCCAAACATGCAAAATCAAAACGTCTACCCAAACTCTATCGGTACTATCTTAACTCCTGCACAACTAGCAACTGATGACATTTTCACTCTCAAGGGATTTTAATCTATTACAGTTACAGTGTGTTATTTTTTTAATATAAAAAAGCATATGCCATTCTCTGAGGGCAACCAGTTATTCACCTACTGCTGGTGTTAGAGCACCCATGACTTTAAAGCCTGCCTGTTTCTGTTTTGTGTGCACAAAAGTAACTGCATTTAGCTGTTACTTTTTTGCTTTCTTTCCAATGCTCATTTTCTATCTCACTGTCTACTGCATCAATCAAAATGGGTTTCTTACAATTCTACCATAACAGCTTTTAAATACTATTCTATAACAGCTTTTACATACTGTTCTCACATCAGTTAGTGATTCTGAGTCAGTCTGTGAGGGCTGTTGGTGTGTTTTCCCAGCCAATAGGAGCCGTAGGCAGAGGGACATCCATGCCCTTCCATGCTAAGATTCAGGAGGAGACACTCAGCCTCACTGCACTCCTGGGAGCTGCGTACCTCTGAGCCTCAGAGGTACCCAGAGAAATCTCGGGAAAGAAGAGCAAGAAAATGTGCATGCACTTCTTTCTGCCGAAGTTTCTTCGGCCCCTCCTTGAAATACTGCTTTGGGTATAACTCTGGCAGCACTACTCGCACTATTTTGCAACTATCACACTCACAACTCCACTCCAATTTGCTGCTCAACACATGGTGGTGATGGACAATGTAAAAGCAAGCAACTATCAGAGAAGACAGCCCTATAAGCTGAAAAGTTAGATGCTTTTTGGGCTGTTTCAGTTCTACTTTGTAAAGTTGCAATTCCCTGCTGTAAAACAACAGAGGAATGTAAGCTATAAAAAGGAAATGACAAAACAGACCCTCAGCCCTCAAGGACGATGCCAATAACTGATATAAAGTCCTTTTTGAAACACTGCTTAGGTTTCAAGGTGACACCACATTAAAGACGTGCGGTTGTGCATATGTAGAAAGGAGCTGAACAACGATGGGAGGAATTTTCACTGTCTGTGGGTAAATGTTTCCTGCTGTCCTACTGCAGCACTCACATTAGGTGTAGGGAACCAACCTAGCGGGGGGTTAAACCATCAGCCAGTTCCTTATACTGGACTGACTGAGAGCAGCGTGAAGTGGCTTCAGGTTTACGGCAAAACTTGATTGCTATTGATTAGGTTTATGAACCTGGGTGCACTGAACAAAACACAGCAAATTTGAGAACTACTTTGAGTCCCGCAAATGACAACTTGTGTGCATAGCCTCAAATTATATATTTTTCCTCTTTAAATCTTCAGCTAAAAAATCATTTCAAATCCATTCCATATACATTTTCCATTTCAGAGAAAACAATATGCAAAACTAAAAAATTCATTTAACTGAGAAACGAAGGCATCCTTGTCGTATGGGAAGACTAAGGTGGCAGCGCCTGGGCTCAGGGTCTTTCAGATAAGATCCAGTCTTCAAACTGCAGAAACCAGTGACATCTCCTTTTTTTCTGATTGAAAGGGAAAAAGTTTCAACAACAGATTTAAAACCCATTTGAGGGACAAGAAACAAAATCATAAACCGCAATGAAAAGGGAAGACCATTATTCCACACAACCTGGGAGCGCCGCACGGACCAACGGGGCAAACCTTACATTTCATTTCACAGGGCCACCCCTTATGACACACCGACAGAACACGGCAGGCAGCTATCAGCATCAGAAAGAATACACCAGATACACTTTCTCAAAATACATCGCTGTCTGATTTGGATGTAACACCTCTGTGACAAAGGAGTATTAAAGCTACAGATAGCGGCCGCGTTTCCTATTCCTTTATCCTACAGATATGTACATACGTGTTCTGCTCCTACACTGCTCCGAAAACAAACGACACGGTTTGTGCTTCGGGTGTTATCTCTGCACTTTCGCGTCTGCGGACTTTTTCTCAGGGCACTGAGGAGATCAGACGTCAGCGGTTCAGGTAAGGCGAGGCGATGCCCCGTCCCGAGCTCGGCTCCAGCCCCGCGCGGCGGACAGCAGAGCGGCGGCGGGATGCGAGGGACCGGGCGGGGATGGGAGCGGGCGAGCTCCGCCAGCCGCGACGGTACCGCGATCGTAAGTCACCGCTTAAGGCTTTGTGCGCGGCACCGAGGGAGCGCTCGGGACGCGCCTCGTCACAAAACGAGCGGCGGCTGTGCAAAGCAGGACGGGCGCACGGAACAAAACCGAGCCGCGGGGTTACGGCTGCGGGCGTCCGCGAGGCAACGGCCGCGCGGCCCCTCCGCCCTCCGCCCGCCCCCGGCGGCGCCCCGCGGCCCGCGCCGCACCGCCCTGCCCCGCCGGAGTGCCGCCCCAGCGCCCGCCCTCCCGGCCCCGCTCCGCTTTTTTTTCCCCCTTCCCGCGTCCGTACCGGCGCTTCGCGGCCCGACGGCGGCAGGAGCGATGAAGGGTTGGCCCCGCGGAGAGACGGTGACCATAGCAACGGGGCGGGGAAGGCGGGGTCGGGTTCCACGGCGACGGGGGGTGGGGCGGCGAGGCGGACCGGGACCCCCCGCGCGGGCGGCGGCGGCGGCGGCGGCGGGGCGTGAGAGCGGGCGGCTCCGAGCCGGCGGGTAAAACGGGGCGCCGCCGAGCAGCATCTGGGCGACGCGAGACCCTCCGGCCGGGGCGGGACTCGGGAAGCGGCGCCGGGTCCGCGCGTCGGCGGCGGAAGGAGGACGGAGCGGCGGGCGGGACACGGCGCGTAACGGAGGCGGCCGGTGCCGGCGGCCCGGAGGTGGGTGGGGGGAGGGAGGGGGACGGCGGCGCGGGGCCGGACGGTCGCGGGGCCGGATGGGCGCCGTGCGGCTGCGGCGCTGTGCCGGGAGCGGCGCCCCGCCCCGCCCGGTAGTCCCACCCCCTCCGGCCTCCCGCCGGGCAGCGGGAAAGCGCGGGGTGGGCCGGGCCGAGCCGGCGGCTGCCGCCGGGCGCTTCCCCTTCCCTTTCCCGGGCCGGCCCCTCCCACCGGCCTATTGATTTCCAGGCGGGAGGCGCACGCGGCGCTGCCGTGCCGTGCCGGGCCCGCCGCTCCCCCCAGCCCCATTACCTGGCTCGGCGCCGCCGGGTCCCCCTCGCCGCAGCCCCCGCTTCAGCCCGTCGGGGAACAATTGACGTCCCTCCGCCGGCCTCTTGCATCCGGGGCCCGGCGCCGGCCGGCCGAGCGGGCGGGGGGAGGGAAGGCGGCGGCGGCGGCGGCGGCGGCGGCGGCGGCGGCGGCGGGGGGAGAAGCGAGCTCCTCCGGGTCACACGGGGACCGGCACCGCCCCTGTGCCGCTGACGGGAGCCGCTAGGGGGGGCTCGACGACCCCCGCTCGGCCCGGGCTCCAGAGCCGCCGTTGCTGCGGGGCGGCTCCGCGCGGCTCTCGGGGCGCTTCGCGGCGCCGGGCCGAGGACGCGGCGGCCCGCGCGGAGCCGGGCGGTTTGCGGGCTCCGTTGGCCTCCGTCCCGTTTGCCCCCCTCCCCCCGCCCGATTAACGTTTTTCCGCTCTTTGCTCCAGGAGCGGCCGCGAAGCGCCCGCTCGGGGCCCGGGCCCGCCCCGCGCAGAGGCGGGCAGGTGCCGGCGGCGGCATGCGGCGGGGCCGGGAGGTCAGCCCCGGGGCCGCGGCCCGCCGCCCGCCGCCTGCCATCCGCTTCCCCGAGGACAGCCCGGAGCCGCGCTTCGACGGTACGCGGGGCGCCCTGGCGGGGAGCCGCGGGCGCGGAACGGGGAAGGGCGGAGCGGGAGCGGCGGCCGCGCGGAGGCGTTTCAAAACGGCGGTCTCGATCCGGGCCCCGATGAGCGCCGCCTCTTTGCGGTGCCGGGCCGGGCTGGGCTGAGGGAGCGCTGCGGCTTCGGCTCGGCGCGCGATGGGAACGAAAGGGGGGCTAACTCGGTGTGCGGCTTCTCTTCGTCAGAGTCCGACGTGCCGGCGGAGCTGCGGGTGGCCAACGGGTCGCAGAAGTTTGTGAATTTCACTTCGACCATCCAGAACCAGCTGCTGCTGGTGTCGCTGCTGGAGCACCTGTGCCACATGTACACACACAGCCCCGTGCGCTCGCGGTGCTTGTTCCGAAGTTAGTAAGAGCGGCTCTTCCTTATGGCCTTGTGTATCTGCGTTCTGCGCTGCAGGGCTCTGTCAGGAAGAAGCTCCGGGCCTCATCCTGTAGGGTGACAGGAGTAGTTCTCAGGACAGGTTGAAGACTCCAAGTCAGCTTAATGGGTACCCAGGGCCTCTCCTGGAAAACAAAACAAAAACAAACCCACTGCAGTTGTCAGTACAAAGAACAGGCAGTTCTCTTTCAGTTAAGTCACGAGAGTTGCATCAGAGGAAGGGAAGCGAAAGCAAGGTAATTTGCTTGAGGGAGATTGCACTCTGTGGTGATGTTAGATTGGATCTAAAAACACAGATAAAAGAGGGGCTTGTTAGAAATGTTTATCAAGAAATAGCCGCAGCATTGTCATCTTTGCATCTGCCAGAATTGTGTTCTCTGAAGTCAAAGTAAGTGATTTTGGAAGTCATGTATTTCCCAACAGAGTCCTTTGACATGATTCTAGAGCTTGCATTCTTAGACATGAGTTGTTTCTCCTGAAATCTGTTCATTTTGGTATGTGGCTTATCTTAGGTATTTTGTTCATTTAGGCATGTGTATAATGATCTCAGAAATCATCTTTCATTTTTTTTCCTTGCCAAACGTGATTGTAGAAAACAAAAATAGCCATGTCATTGCTTCTGTTTGAAGCCATTTATGGCATCCTGTAGTAACAGGCAGCTAATCACCTTTTCATTCATGAAATCTGATGTAAGTGTTTGTCCCCAGGTTTTTCTATACCTTCATATATTAAACAAACAAACAAACCCCCCCCCCCCCCCCCAAAAAAAAAGCACAAATAGCTCTTGGGACCAAACAAAAAAGAAAATTTCTGTAAGAAGTGTAGGTCACCCTGTGTGGGTAAGATCAGCCTATGCTGATAGGCCTAATTAATGAGTTAAGATCATTTGAGTGATTAAAGCGCTGAAATTTTTAACCTATTAAACCTATATATGTTAAAACTGAAAGTAATCTGCAAAGGTTGTGCTGGCTGAGACTTAGATGTTGGACAGAGGGGTTGGATCTTTACTATATAAAAGCAGAGTTTACCTTAGAAATGTAAGACTGCTCTGTACTATGATGTGTACACACACTTAATTATAAAGACAAGCTGTTTTTAGAAGTGATTGGACTGGAGGAAGGAGCACTGGATTTTTATGCAGTAGGAACATTATACTTGTAATATTTAATATACAATGAAATAGACATAGGGGAAAAAATCACATTTCATCTCTACAAAGATACAGTTGGCTTTCCTATAGAAGTATAGGCTGCCCTATACTGGTAGATCTATCATGTCAAAAAATGAAATAATTTATAAAGCATTTCTGAAATTGGGAAGGAAGAGGAAAAACTGTAGGAACACCAACTTACAGAAGTATTTCACCATTAGCCATATGCTTACCTACTTAATGGTAAGTAATCATTAAAAATACCTTGTTTTTTTCAACATTTTAAAGGTGGGTATCAACTTACACTGGTATACATCCATTATATGTACAGACAGTAAAATAGCAGTTATGCAAAATTTATAAATAAAATGTGTGGGGGGAGTTGGGAGGCATGGGAACAGGAGGAAAAGAGAAGAACTGAATTATCCCTAGGCTGTCTAGGCAGAACTTAGGAGGCACAAGCACCCCTAGGGACTGTCCTGGATTGACCGAGGTCTGTCTGTGTTCTGATAACTGCCAGCTCTGCCAATAAGGACTCGAAGTATCCTGGAATTATTCTGGGGTTTTATTTAAGCCAGCAAAAGGTTGTTGAGTCCTTAAGGTCCCCCCCTTTATGACCTGAGGGCCTTGGTTAAGGTGTGGTTATGTTCTCATGTTCTCTCAGGGGCCTGGGTTTGATGCAGCCTGTGCCCCTTGCACAGTGCAGCTGTTCCATTCCCAGTGTGCTTCTATGGGGCAGACAGTAGTGCTGCATTGGGAGGCTTTAACCCGGCTTCCAAGTGGCAGAAACCCAGTGAGTAAAATAAATTCATACTGCAGTAATCGTATCTGTTTTGTGATTGTGGCTACTAAAGTCACTTTGACCTGGGTGGATTTTACCCCCACTTTTCTTTTGTGTGTCCATAATGCTCTTATAGCAAAGTTCCTGATTCCTTATAGGTTCACTTCAGTGTGCTTTATGTTCATTGAGAGATAACAGGCTGATTTTGAAGTGTCTGTACCAAAGAAAATCTTGCAAGCAAGCAGAAGATCTTGAAACTCCTAAGTATTTGCAGTACCTGTCCTGTACTGTCTTTATGGTTGCACCCATCTCCAGTATCAGTTCTTTCTGTCACAGCACTGCTTAACCCGGCTGTGCAGGATGCAGCATTTTGGTGTGGGTGATTCCTTTACTACAGGTACTTAAATGTGAGCTGATATGGGAATTAGAATAACATGGTAGTGCCTCTTTACTGTAAGCATGTCCTCATACTTGAGTTGCCCTTTTCTCTGAGAGAATGTGGTACAAAGGTAAGGTGTGAACAGGTGAATGTTTGTTTGATTCACCTGAGATAATAAAGAACAGGAAATGCAATGAGAGGCACGGCAATTAGCTGCATTATGCCAAGGGCTTCCCTCAGAGCAGCTCTAGTTTGGGTTTAATTAGCTTTTATCCCTATGGGAAAGGGCATTGTGATAGAAGTAACTGAACGTTCAAGTTTTCAGATGCATTGTCTTTCAAATAAAGTTTACTCATTTCAGGAAACAACTGCTTACATGGTCTTATTGGCAAGCTTTATTTAATGTGACCTTTTCTGTTCCTTTGTGCAGTACTCCGACAGGCTTTCACGAGAACCGGTTTGCTCTCCCCTTTTGCCTTCTGTGATGAGTTTAGTACTGTAAGACTGCAGCATAATAGAGCCATTACTGAGCTAATGAAAGCAGCTAACCGACAAGTACTTAATGGGGTAAGCTTTGTTAATTTTGTTTGGGAGGATCTGCGTTTAGGGATTAACACATCATTGCATCTAGAGAATATTTTGTTTTGGGGTTCTTTTAATACTGGGTTCCTTGCTTTCAGTAACTACAAATAGAATTCCGGTTCTGTCTCATCTATTTGTGATGGTGAGTTCTGGACCTGTGGGTGCAAATCGATGTTGTTGAAACCAGAAATATTTCATTCTGTACTAGGTGGTATTTAAAAAGTTTTCTTCTTTTTAAACTCGGGCAAGGTGTTCTAAATATTGCTACAGCTCTTTTGGTCAGCAGTAGGCAGGCATGCATTCCGACTTTTAACTGCTCTGGTTAACTGTGCCCTTGTATTGGGCTTCAGGCTGAGTCAGAGAGGTTTACTTGCCTGTCTGCTTGAACTATGCCAGTTATTTTTGTCTTGAGCATGTTTTGGAGCCCTGGTTTTATCCTGTTTGCCAGCAGGGATTGCTCTGAAGGGCAGTAGTCTCTCCAGCAGTGATGGTAGCTGCTCACTGGTCGGGCAGTACTTCAGTTCTCTTTTGAGAACGAATGGCTGTCTGTATCTGTAAACTTTTCTTCTAAGAAGAACTTCTAAGAATGTAGTTCTAGTTTCTGTTTTGATCAAGCTGTTTGTGGTAATGGCATGGTAGACCTATTGCTCTGTGTGCCATGTTTTTATGTTGGATTTTGTTGTTTCATAGGAACTTGATAATGGAGATTCTCGTGCAATTGGGTATGTATTCAAGGCATTGAAAAGATGTGAAACAACGTCCTCCCTTGAGTTCTGTGTGAATTTAATTCCTGTGCCACGCCTTGTATTTAATTTCCGAAACACAGAAAAAAGTGGAAATTTCTCAATACTCTCAAAATGGTCTGATGAAATCTCCTTCAGTACAACTGTCATTAATGTGGTCATGCAGGAAAACAAGAATTACGTTTGAAGAAATCATTTGAATACTTGCATTAATTTGGGATGCGGATTTGTAGCATGTAGGGTGCTCTCACCCCAACTGCCTGTGTTACGCCGTTGCCTTTCAGTATTCAGTATGGCAGTGCCAAGATATTGGTTTATTTTCTTCTTTTCATAATATGAACAGTATTTCTGGATTGCCTGTAGCGTGTGTAATACCTTTATTGAAAGTTGTAATTTAGTTTAATGCGGCCTAACTTTTGAATAGGGAAAAAGAAGTTCTCTTGGAAGCACAGACTTCACGGTACCTGAATGAATTTGATGAAATTGCAAGATTAGGAAAAGGAGGATATGGCCAAGTATACAAGGTATTCTTTTCATTTATAGCTTAACAGTTTATAGCTAGTTTTTCTTTGAAGTTTAAATTTTCTGTTTAGTCTGTGCATGCAGATGTTCAGTTGTTGTTGCTTGAAAAGAAGGCAACTTTAATTTGAATATAAGCTGTTCATCCCAGTGTCGAATAGTACTGAACACTTGCACTGCACAGCCAGCTGCAGGTTCCCCAAGTGGGATGGGCCATATTTAGATGGCAGTTGTGGTCTCTCAAATGTATTGAGAACCTGATATGTTGGCTATCAGGAGCTACTGGCATTTTTTCTATTGATGAGATAGCTGTAGAGGTGTGTATTTCACAAAGTTTGGATTAGAAGTTTGCAGCCCTGAAAATAAGGCAAAAGTACTGAATCTTTATGCTGGATAGCTAGGGCCTCGTCCCAGTTTAACTTTCTGATAAAAGCAAGAAGTTATCCATATAGAGTGCAGAAATTAATTGATAGAAAATAGTTGTTTCTAAAGATTTTAATAACTCGCTAACTTAAACACTTTAACATCTGATTTTGTTGTATTGCAATTGTTTTCAGGTCAGAAACAAGTTAGATGGTCAGTTCTACGCTATTAAAAAAATCAATATTAAGAAGGCTACAAGAAGAGATTGCATGAAGGTATTATTTATTTCATCTCTTTGAATTCCCTGTTTGCTCTAACAGATTTCGATTTAAACACTAACTGCATTATTAAATTCTCAAACCTTCAGGAAGTCTTAATTAAAAATAGCATTTGCATTTGTTAGTCTGGGTTTCCAAAGGTTTGACCTTATCTGTACCTAATAGAAAAAAAATAACTAAGAGATACTTAAGTCCTTTCACTGTGGTGTATTAGCTTGATTTTGATTATCTTCCTATATAAAAATTGTAATTTGTTCTAAAGCTTCCAAATTTCCTCCATTTCTATAATAACACTATCTGCTTGGTTTTCTCTCAGGAATTCTTATTTTTGTTATACTGTGGGTTTGCTAAGCACTCAGAATTAAGAACAGTCATACTGGGTTGTTGGTGGTGGGTTTTTTTGTTGTTGTTTTTTTTGTGTCCTCTTAGGTGCTACGAGAAGTTAAAGTGCTGGCTGGACTGCAGCATCCTAATATTGTGGGCTATCACACTGCTTGGATGGAACAGGTTCAAACAGCTTGCCCAAAAGGAAAGTACAGCATATTGAGCAATCGTTGCTTATTTGTTACTCACTATGAAAGTATTAGCTTTTCTTCTGGAAGTATTTGGCAAGGATTTTAAAATTGCTTGAAGTTAAGCAAAATGCAGTGAAAAGTTTTAACTCAAAAAGTAGTGAGTTAACAAGGAGAAGAATGAATGCTTGGGAATGAACCACTTCAGCTACTGGGGAACGAGTGACGAATAGGTGGAAAAAACGCACACAAACCAGGAGTATTTTGAAATGTCAGGGTTGTGGCAAAGCTGGGGTCAATCTCCCACTATGCTCCTCTTTGTACTTGGAAAGCAGTTTTGAAAACCTGAAAGAACCTAGAAATAGTTAAAAAGAAAGGGGAAAAAAAAAAAAACACAATCAAAAGGCAAAAAACCCTGTCTCTTATTTTGCTTTCTGCAAGATTTTTAAATTGGACAAATGGAGTTCTGCAGTTACAGTGTTTTTTGGTTGGTTTTTTTGTGTGTGTGTGTGTATTGGCTATTCTCTGTAACTGTTGAGAATTTATCTTCTTTTATGTTCATTTTACACATTCTTTGCCCCCTTTCCCCCACCCCTTTTTTTTCCCCAAGTTTCTCTGTTCTCAGCTCTTCCCACACTTTGTCCTTTGGTCCTTTTCAAACCCTAATCTGTTGGTGACTTTTCTTTCTCATTCTCTTCCGGAATGCAGCTAAATCTTTTGATCCTCACTTAGTGGGAGGTTTGCTTATCCTCTGTCTGACCTTATTGCTTTTCATGTCAGTGAATTGATTTCCAGCCTGCTATAAGCACAAAAGAAAATACATAGTTGATAGTATAGTAAAACAGACAAGTCTTTTTAAGTCTGTGATATTAAGAATCTTGAAGGATACAACTTCTAAGTGCTAGGAATACCTTACAGCATTTAATGTTGAAAGTGTAACAAGTGGGTATTGTGATACTTAATGGTTTTCTTATGGCTTAGAAGACAGTTATTGTTTATTTGCTTCTGAAATGTGTGCTAAAATAAATGTATTTTTCACGTGAGCACAATTTTATTGAAAATTACTTCAGATACTTTCAGAACAGCAGCAAAATGATGCAAAAGGGAGTGCCTTGTGGAGTTGTTTCTTTAGCTGTGTGTTATCTTATACTTAAGGCCTGAGTTATTAAAGATCAAAGCTGGGTGAACGTGTAGAGGAACCAAATATAACACTTCAGAGATTTCTTATAACCTTTAATTTCATTTAAAGAAAAAGGAAGAACAGATTACTCAGGGTTGTTTCTTAGTCTGAGAAGTTTCTTAGTCTGCTTTTGTTTTAAGAAAGAGAGAGATATTTACAGATAATGGAGTTTAGAAAGATGCTGATGAAAGATGAAAAAAACCAACATATGTGCATGTTTTGTTTCCTGACGTACCATACGTATCTTTTCATCCAATAGATAAGACAATATTGAAGTTGCAGTCATTACCCTTGGAACAGGAGAGTGGCAAGTAAGTATTATACACCTCAATGACAACATTTCTTTGTCTTTAGCATTCAAATGCTTTTCTTTTTTTTTTTTCAAATTAGCACTAAAAGAGTGCAGAATTCAGCACGTGTTGCTTTTTGCTTTCTAATTACAACAAGGAAAAAGCATTAGTTATCCTTGTTGTTGTTTCTGTTCTGGTTGTGAGCTGAAGAGTGTTGCTGGGTACCCCTGCCTGCCTTGGATCTCACAATTTCAGAGTGCCTGAGTTGTTGTATGGGGGTTCAAATCAAAAGCTTTATGGTATTTGCCAACACTGATTAATACTGCAGAGTCTTTTTAGGGCAGTGGGGCCTTCTGTTTCTCAGAAGTGTTGATTAGCCTTTCTGGTAAAGAGGTGGAGTCCAGTGAAAAATATTACAGTGTAACTTCCTAACTGAAAAGGAACGAATCATCACAGTTCTACCCAGTGAATTCTGTGACCTATGGCTGTGTGTATCTGTGAGCTATTTGGGTCGGCTGTCAGAAATCTGTGCTGAGGGAGAGTATAAAAAGGCTGGGGCCAACACTTGGCAGTTCATGATCTTAAAGTTTTATGTGGGGAAGTAGCTGAGCTCTTAACTCTGGAGTATGGTTTGCAATAAAGAATGAAGTTTTCAGAATGATGCATTGCAAGTACATAGCATAAAACTCTTTGTATTTAGATTTCTCTCTTTATTCTTTTCAGTGATCACTGTCACATTCGGAGTGTGGAAAGTGGTAGTTCAATTATTTTTGCTGACCTTACTTCACAAGAAGAAAAGTCTGGTGACAGCAAATATCTTAGAAATCAGGATAGTGAATTGGTGCAGAAAATGGATGTAAGGAATGATTTTACTAACAGCAGTAGTATGGAAAGACAAATGAAACCAAATAGATGTGAATCACCCGTAGAACTACAAGAAGACTCTGTCAGTAGTGTTGACTGTAGATCAACTGATTTTAAAAATGATTCATCATATGGCCATTCCTGTAGTCTGGATCTAGATGCTAGTGCTGGAAGCAAGTCCTGCACTGAGGAGTGCTCTGGGAATGATGTAGCTCTCTGTGGAGGATTTGAGGTAAGTGCAGTTCTCTTTAAGTACATCCAGCTGCTGTCTGATTTCATGAAGGCTGCGAAGGAAAATTTAGATGTTGCAGAAGTTGTTTATAATGATAAATTTTAAAGGACTCAATACTACTCCTGTGGTTCTGGTGGAAAAAAAAGCCCAACAACAAACTTGAACATTTTTAATATTCAGCAACAGTAGCTAATTTAGATATTGGTGAAAGTGTCTGGATATGTGATATTGACCTGTCCAGCATAAGATTACATGTGAGAGGGAAGCACTCTGCTTATGCTTCTTAAACTTTGTTGGCATTTGTGACCCTGCAGTGTTTTGTACAATGCGGACAGCTCAGGAATGTTTCAAGTGTTTGCTGTCGGTTGGAGTTCCCTTGTGAAAGAAATCTCAGATTTTAAAGGTGTCTGTTTGAGTTGTCCAGATTTTCAAATGAACACATGCATTGACTGAGAATGACTTTACACATTTGTGTAAATAAATCAAAGTTCCATATCAACAGGTGGAATTTTCTTGTTTTATATCTGTTTTATATCTGCTTACACTATTAAGTGAGAATGAACCTCCATGCAGTAAGTCTAACTGCTTTTATAGTCACATTTGAATCTTTAAATATTTTACAATCTAGCTGGCTGTTCTGTTAGCTTTGGTCTTACAACAGTTGCTAAAATTTGAGGAAGAGCAGCAGCAACAAAAACAAAGCCCAAACTAGATAGCAGTAGTACTATATTTGTTGTAATTTTGGTAACTGAATTTTGGCTTAAGATAAATTTAGTTTCTATTGCCTTTAAAGAAGATAAGTAAGGTGATACTGTTCGTATTACATCAGCAGTACCATGTTTTTCTGTTAGGTGGAGTATCGTTTGATGCTTTATATACAGATGCAACTGTGTGAGCTGTCCCTGTGGGACTGGATTGCTGCCCGTAACAGAAGATGCAATGAGAGAACAGAGGATGCTGCTGGTAAGATTATAGCTGTTTTTAAAATTTCCTTGCTATAAAGCAAATACTGACATTTTTTCCATTGGAAGTTCATTTTCAGGACTTCCATTTGTCTTAATTCAGCAGCTCATAGTATGGAACTTCTTAATTAGATTCTTTATTCCTTTCATCCAATAGCTGCTAGTATTGAACCTTCATATGATAGGTGTTGTTAAAAGAGATTTAAGTTCATGAGTTTCAGACAGCTCTGAAAAAGAATGCCAGAGCCATACTTGTTACCAACACAGAGCTGTGTGTGGGTGATGCTTGTTTGGAACAGAGTTTTTAAATGAGAGAATCTCTTCTTTTTCAGAAAGTTGTTTAAGCAGTAGATTTTTCATTCAAAGCAGATTGGCAGAATTCAAGTCAGAGACAAATGGACAGGGAGTGAATGCACGTATTTAGAGTTTGTGATCATTAAATTCATAATCGTACAACTGTGTGATGGGACTTGGAGAAATCTGCGTGCAGATGCAGTGATGTTCCATGAACTGACCTGCATTCTGAGCTCAGTGACTTTCTAGTGTTTCAAAATACTTTCTTAGGAGAACTATGGGAAATTCCGTCTTTTAAACCGTGCTCATTCCATTAAAATTTTTTTCCACATCATAAATAAACTGGTTTCAATGAGACATAGTAACATTTGTCAGAATTTACCCAAATAATGTATATTTGAAATTGCTTTAAGGTCCATACCATCTTGTGGATGTCAGCTGGACAATGAAAATTTTTGAAGAGTTATTAGAAGGAGTGTGCTATATCCACAGCATGGGAGTGATGCATCGAGACATTAAAGTAAGTTTGTTAAGCTATCACTTGAGGCTGAAGAAAATAAGAGTATGTGATGGGAGGGAAAAAAAAACCAGCTTCACAACTTTTGAGGGGATCTGGGCTCTTAAATTTAGCTCTTGTGAATGAAAAATAAACCCTCTCTGCTGTACTTGTGCCATGCTTTCTTTACTACAGGTATATTTCTAGATTACTTTGACTTGAAAGTAAATTTGGATTAAGCTTTGGAAAATATTTGTTGTTTGAATAACAGTTTGCTGACGACACCAAGCTGAGTGGTGCAGTTGACATGGTAGAAGGAAGGAATGCCATTCAGAGGAACCTCACCAGGCTGGAAAGGTGGGCCTGGGTGAACCTGATGAGGTTCAACACGGCAAAGTGCAGAGTTTTGCACTTGGGATTCCTCTGGCCCAGGCATCCATGCAGACTGGAAGGAGCCGTCCTTGAGAGCAGCCCTGTGGAGAAGGACCTGGGGGTCTTGAGTGACAAAAAACTTAACATGAGCCAGCAGTGCCCTTGTGGCTCAGAAGGCAAATGGGATCCTGGGCTCCATCAAAAGGGGGTGCAGCAGGGACAGGGAGGTGATTGTTCCCCTCTGCTCTGCTCTCGTGAGGCCCCATCTGGAATACAGCATCCAAGTGTGGAGCCCCCAGTACAGAAAAGACAGGGAGCTGTTGGAGAGGGTCCAGAGGAGACCAAGGAAGATGATCAGGGGACTGGAGCACCTCCCCTATGAAGACAGGCTGAGGGAGCTGGGCTTGTTCAGCCTGGAGGAAAGAAGGCTGTGGGGTGAGCTCAGTGCAGCATTTCAATACCTTAAGGGAGCCTACAGAGGGCAGGGGAATCAACTCTTTGGAAGTGTAGATAACTGTAGGATGAGGGGAAATGGTTTTAAGTTGAGGGAGGGGAGATTTAGGTTTGATTTCAGGGGGAAGTTCCTTACAGAGAGAGTGGTGAGGTGCTGGAACAGCTGCCCAGAGAGGCTGTGGATGCCCTGTCCCTGGAGGTGTTCAAGGTCAGATTAGATGGGGCCCTGGGCAGCCTGGGCTGGTATTGAATGTGGAGGTTTGTGGCCCTGCATGTGGCTGGCAGTGGGGTTGGAGATTCATCATCCTTGAGGTTGCTTCCAACCCTGGCCATTCTGTGATTCTGTGATATGTTCAAATTGTAGTTATTTTCTTTCTTTTTTTCCCTTAAGTTTTCCTTCATTTGCAGATTAACTCCTGTCTTTCAAAATAGTTCCTGTCTAATAAAAGGGACTGAGACTGTAGGAGACTTCAGTGAAGGAAAGAAAAGTTTAATTCCTATTAAATGTAATGAAGATCAGATTTAGAAAAATACACTTTGAATGGATTGCAGTAGATGCTTTTTGTATGTTCCTTTGTAGTGTTTTTCGTGTGTTTTTCTTTTTTATTTTTTTAGCTTTAATCACGAGCAGTTTTAACTTACAGACTCGCTTAAATGTGAAGTATGGGTTGACTACACCTTGCTTTTTTTTTCCCCTCACTTCTGCTTACCCTCACATAATCCACTAGCGGTGAATGAGTGTATTCTGCTCTGCCTCCTTCAGAAGTTTTCTGCACCTGAGATGGCAGCTCTTTGGGGATATCAGTGTAAATATTTCCTTGGCAATTAAAACTCTGCAAATGAAAATTTGGAGCTACTTCAGAACACGCAACATTAATCTTCATTCTGGATCAATTTTAATTTCTCTGCAGGCTGTTCAGGGTTCACAGTACTTCAGTTTGCTTTCCTGTTCAGTGTCATCACAGGTGTATTTTCCTACATTCTGATAGCTGTATAATGAATTCCATACAGTTGCTGGAAGCCTGGTTTTGAGCCAGTGCTTGTTGTTTTCTCCGTATATTCTTCTCACAGTGATCTTGCAGATATCCTCCAGGGACAGTAATTTCTGTGATAATGTTAGAAGGAAGTCCTTCAGCATCTGGAATTCTGAGAACAGAAGGCCAGTGGGTAGATTGCCTTGATTATCTCTTATCTTCAGTGGATATGAGAATCCCAGCAACTTGTTCAGCAGTGCTCTGTCTTTTAAATGCGATCTCTTCTGAAGAAAAAGAAAGACTGGAGATTGCCCATCTCGTGTCAGACTGCTCATGTCTGCCTTACACTCCAACAGGAGATGGACTATTTCCCTTCTGCCCCCTGAGCAGGCCTCGTGCACAGGTGTTCGTCCTTCATGATCCTGAATGTTTACATTGGCCCCATTACTTAATAGTAAAGAGATGCAATCTATGTTGACACCTAAAATTCTGCTTGCTTTGGATGATGCTGCGCGCACTGCGATGTGGAGGGCAGTTCTGCCACAAGTTGTAGTGGTAGAATTGGTGTTTGCTCCTGATGCAATTAAAGTTGCTATTGCCTCTGTGTTCAGTGACCCTGCAGCTATGTGAAGAGGCATCCAGCCAGATTTGGCCGTGTCCTTGATGTTGAGACAGTATTCAAAAAGAATGGATGTAGGTGGAAAGCCGTCATCAGGCTGTTGACTTGAGTGTACAAGGTGGTCACAGTGGCGGTGACTCATTCCAGGATTTATCTGGTGTTTTATGTCGTGCGAGATAGAGCCACTCTTCTGTGTCACTCTGTGAAGCTGCTGATTTCTCTGAAATTGGCCTCAAGTGGACATCCCAGCTCTGTAGGCACTGGGCACATCTAGTAGGAGATGAAGCGCTGTGCAGCCTCTTGTTATTTCTGCAATATAAAACGTAGCTTCAAGTTAGTTTTATTTTTATTGAGGAAAAAAACTTCTGGACTGGTAGAGTGTAACATAGTAACAGGTCACAAATCAGAGCAAGCTCTATGGATGGCAATGAGCTAAGAGCAGCTGGACTGTTAACTTACTTTTGTTAATCACAGCTCCCATGTGCTCAGCAGGAATGCATCGAATGCTGTTACACTTTGATTTCCTCCTGTATGTCCCAGTTTTATAGCATGGAAATGTGTTGGTGTAGTTTGGTTTCAGGTCAGTGAAACTCACAGAAGAATCGTAAGCAGGCAGAAGTTCCGCTGGATCAGTGATACAATCTAGCAGTGCTTCTGGGTGTGTGGATTACAGTTTGTTGTGGGTCAGTTCTGTCATCAGACTTGTTGCAAACCAGCAATATAAAGCAGCTTCTGGGACGGATTTGTCACTGGTGGCTACATGAACTTGTGACTGATTCTTGCCTCTTTTTCTCTGTTCGGCTTAGGAAATGTTTTAAAAATTCCTGGGGTAAGTTTTCAGTTTCAGCAGTATAGACAGCAATAACGAGTGAGTCAACAGGTACTGCTGCTGGTTTGGGTTGCTGTTTACACAAATTACAGACTGAGTAATATTTCCTACTCACTCCTTCCATTCTATGTTTGATTTAGTAGATCTGTTTTAAACCTAACAGCTTGTCTTATGTTTTATATTTAGTGATTCCTTGGATCAAAGACATTCCAAATTTTCAGCATTCTTGTCAGCTGTCTCTGCACATTATTCCACTTCTCTTCTGTGTTGTTCCAACCAGGGATGTTCTGTGTTTCTATAATTGTATTTGAGATGAGAGGCAGTATTGGAGGTGACAGTTCATTAATTTGTACATTGTGTAATGTTTTCTTCTTCATCTCCCCTCCCCTCTTCAAAGGAGAGAGGAAAAAAAAGAAAGTTGGTAATGTACATTTTGCTTCATGAAGCAGCAGTGAGCATCAAATCACCATTTTTAGGGCTGTTACCACTCTTGAACAGTAAATCAGCTCAGAGATGGTTGTTGTGCATATAAAATTGATTTTCCTTTTATTTGCACTGAATTCCTTTTGCCTGTTAAGACTTGCAAGATCCTTTTACGATTCTTGGCACTCATCTTTAATTCTCTGCCAGCAAACTTTATCTCACTGTTCACCCTTTTTCTGTCATTTACAAATATGTTGTTCAGCGAGTTCCTGGCACAGATAAATACAACAATTTTTTGTTGATATCCTCCACTGTGGAAGCTTCACTGTGACCATTTACCCCGATCCTTTCTTTCACATCTTCAAACAGGTTACCTTCTGTAGGAACCTTTCCTCTTATTCACTGCACCTCAGATCAGTGAGGGTCTTGACAGATACCTTTCTGAAATTCATGTCAATCTGATCCTTCAGAGAAAGGTGAGACATGGAAGGCCTGCACTGTGAGCTGTGAGTCCCCATGGGCTTCTCCCCAGAGTAGCACTTATTTATGCTTGCAGTGCCAGTGGCTTCTTTATAATTTTACTAGGATTTAGGAGTCTGGTCTCATTAGGAAACAATCATTTAATGTTTCTTTATATATATATATATTAATGAAAAAAAAAATATATATATATAAAATACATGGAATAATTACCTGAAGGGAGAGCAGGTCTGTGAGGTGGGGGTCCTTCCAAGCACTCACTGTTTTGCTAACAGATGGTAAAGCTTTAACTCCTGCCATTTCCCATTACTACTTCATGTAGCTCTGCACAGCACAAACTGTATGTCCTCTGTCCTCACAAGAACACAGGGAGGCACAGGCAGTGGCAGGACTGCTGGCTGTTTTGCTTACTCTGCTACTGACAAGGAAGTTACAGTTTTTGTAATGACAGTCCATAATCAGAACTGAAAGGTCTGACCTGACCTCTTCCCTTTGAGCAGCGCCTTGTGATGTTTTGGGCTGCCAGGTTCTAGAACAGCTGTGAAGTAACTGTGCTGTTCAGTGCTGCATTTTAGAAGTATTGCAAAAGCAGCAAAAGTTTTCAAAACTGAAGAAAGGCTTCTGTTCTGTTTGCTCTGTTGCTAGCACTGATCATTTAGTAGGAGAAAAAGTCTGTATGAAGCACCATTGTTTGCAGTTCTCATTGCACTGCACCTAAGTTCAGAAACTGCTGCAGAGTAAGTAAAGAACAGTAACTGGATATTGCTTTCTTTTATGTGGCAAGTATTTCTTTGCACTGAACACATGCTGCTAACATGCCTGAGCCGTGCTTGTACAGCTGGAATAAATGGATAACTCGTTCAGTGTTTCTGCAGGCAGTGCTCCACTCAGCAGCCTCTCAGCAACTGCTTCCATTCCAGCTTTCCAAGAAAAATAGAGCACTTTGCAGCTGTGCTTGTCATTTAGAAGACTTGTTTTACGTGAGGTCTTGCCCAGTGATCTCAGTACTGATTTCTGCTACTTAGTTGGTCTCACTTGCTGTGCACTGTTGCCTGTTAACATTACTGTTCTGAAAAACTGTCATTTCCTGCTGAGAAGAAAAAGTACATTATCTTTTAGCTAAACTTTTTTTTTTCCCCATGTTTTTCGTTTCTTTTTTTCTGGATCCTTCGTATGCAGTCTTCCTGCCCAAATGGCATTGGTAGTGAGTGATTTGATGCACTCTATTTTCTTCTATCTCACTAATGAAAGTATGAAAGAATCATTGTCCTACACATCTGAATGACTGGATGCAACGGGTTTTGAAACAGCTGAATGCAACTTCAGCAATTCATAATACTTTATATAGATATTTTTTAATACTTTACACTGTCTTATTTTGTAGCCCAGAAATATCTTTTTGCATGGATCAGATCATCAAGTTAAAATAGGAGATTTTGGATTAGCCTGCAAAGACCTTCTTTGGGATGACGCAGACCAGTGGTTTCACACAGAAAGGATAAATGGTAAGAGCAGAAATCTCTGTAGGTTTCAGTGTTTTAAGTTTCTATCATACTTAAAACATTAATAAGTCTAGACTCATGTTTTAAAGGACTGACACATACCTCAGGTGTGGGGACTTGCCTATATGCTTCACCAGAACAGCTGCAGGGGTCTGACTACGACTTCAAGGTAGGTTTTGCTTTTTACCCTCCTCTATGAATACATTTAAATGCTATTATCCGATCAGGAGCTGATATTCAGATTGCCCAGGGTAACAATTTATGTCTACCTGCATAACCTGAAATGTAATTTTTCAGAAACGATATGCTTAATTTTAATAGCACCATTCATCTGAATAGGAAGTCTGACAGTGAAATGATTCTTATTTCTGTAAGGCATACTTAGGACAGATTGTAGGAATAAAGCCTAAGCTTCTCCGTGGTACCATAGCTGGTTAATCTTCCTCCTACTGTTACTCCTGTTTTCTGCTGAAACACAGACTTGAGCTTTGCCTGCTAAATACAGAAATTGTGTTTCTGAGATCATCTTGAAGAATCTGTATAGATTTGAATTTGAGCTGCTTCAGTAGTGCCACAAAACTTCTCTTAACATCATGAAACTTTGTCATAAGCCTCACTGTAATACTTGTGAGATGAAATCTGGTTGGTCCTTTGAAGTAGAAATTATCCCAGAACTTTTTCTTCACCCCTTTTTCAGTCAGACATGTATAGCTTGGGTGTTATCCTGCTAGAACTCTTCCAGCCATTTGGAACGGAGATGGAAAGAGCAGAAGTTATAACAGATTTAAGGAATGGCCACATTCCTCATAACTTCTACAAGAAATGGCCTGCTCAAGCCAAGTATGTAAAACTTCTCACCAGCCAGGTGTCCACAGAAAGACCAACTGCTGCTCAGCTTCGTGAAAGTGAGCTGTTTCATACCACTGAACACGTAAGTACTGCCAAGAACATCAGCCTTCACAGGGTATAAAATATGAAAGCTAAATTGCTTTGTAACAATCTCCTTACTTTTCCTGTCTGTGTTGTGCCTATTTCTTAAAACTTAAAGAGAATTGCGTGATTGAAATTTTTATTCCCTGTTACAGTATTTAGGCCACTGTTTCCAAGCTCTTTTAATGGAGAAAAATAGCCAATAAGAGCAGTTAACTTAAGACTGGACACTTGATTTACAGGCAGGCTGAGGTTTTTTGTCAGCTCTGCAGTCTTTGTTATAGTTATCCCATTGGTTGCCATCCGTAAGATCTGTGGCGTTGCAGAATTTTATTTGTAGTTGATGACAGACATGCAAATAGACTGATGAGGATTTATCCCTGCCTGTAAATAAATCAGCTGTCTCACATCTCCAGGTTATTTCTAATCTGCAGCAAAAGGTGAGAGAGCAAGAAGAAGAAATAGAAAAACTGAAAGAGCAACTAAGACTGCTTTCTGCTGGACAAGATGAACGTATGAAACAAGGTTCTCCAGTTTAAGTACAGGAAGAGCACAACTAATGCATATTAAATTATAGAAGAACTTCTTTTACATAAAAATAGTTTGGTGCATTTTGATTTTCCTGTCGGTTCTTTAAACAGAAAAGATTCCAAGTTAAATTGTACAGAGAAAAAAGATTAAAAAACCCTCAAAATACAGCTTGTATTTGCATAGGACTGCTTTAAGTAACTAAACAAATGTGTTTCTCATGTGGCAGCTAAAAAAAAGGAAGATCACACACACAAGGCAGCTGTAATGTTTTTATTGGTTTTAGAATTCTATTCAGCTGCAGAAACTGAATAGCTCTCATAAAGGATTCAAACCATGACCGCAGGTGTGGGATGGAAGTAGGTTAAAATCACCCTGTTTATATAAAGGTACAGACTTATTTCAGTAGCTTAATAACAGAGCTGAAAGGTGCTAAGTTCTCACAGGACTTCATCCATTTCTGCACGTTGGCTGGTGCAGCATTTGCACTGCCTGTCTGCTGAAGCACACACCATGCAACAACATCTGCCACGGTGAGTTCATTTCCCACCAACCACGATGTCTTGCCCAGGGCAGCATTCATGGATCGCAAGACTGCTCCTTTTTCTTTACTGCTGCCTTCTTTGAGCTGGAAGATGGCTGTGTCAACCCAGCTGTCAATCAGAGTTGAAGTAATTGCATTGTACTTCTGGCCAAAAAGGGAAAAGAGAAATCTAGCAATGTTCCCTTCTCCTTCAATTGGGCACATTGTTTGAATGCTGAACTTCATCTGAGGCTTTGGAACTGAAATCAAGAAAAGTGATTACTGTAGAGAAGCTAAACATTGGCAAGATCTATTTTGTTTCTGATGGCATCAGCATTTCTAATGTTGTGAACTTGACAACAGTTTTTCAATTTTCTTAGTCTGAATACGTAAATTATAAGGCAACAGCCTGGCATAAAAAAGCTCCCATTGGACTGAAGATTGCAAAATCTCTCAGCTAATCTTTTTAGAAACTGTAGCAACAGGATTGCTGGAGATGAGTTTTTCAAACAGCTGCCTTTTAAATACCATTTGTATTTTAATAGCAGTAGCTCAGTTTTATTTTTCTATTCTCACCACTGCTCACAGTTATGAAAATTAAAGTTCATATCTGCAAGAAGAGCAGGGATGCTACCTGTCCATCATGCTATCAGTCATGCTACACCAAAGCATCTTTACTATAGCGCAAGTTTCACTTTCTGACCTGTTGTATTCCTTGGAAGATAACTTATTCTTACCATCCTTCCATATCAGAGTGAAGCCCAACTGATACTCATGGCGTGGTTGCTTCTTCATCTGCTCCCCAAAGCATTTCAGGAGCTTTTCTGGCATGCTTTTCACTGATGAATGTGTGTGAACAGCTGACAGTATCTTATAGCGCTCACAGAGCAGGCTGTGTAGTACTAATAAGGACAATGGGGGCTCAGAAGGATTAGCATTGATTACGATATCTTTCAGGGCACCATAATCCTGAATAGAAAGGAAAAAACATTCAGGTAAGACACTTGCCAGATGTGTATAGCCATGCATGTGTCTAAAATTCCGGGGGTAAACAAGTTTTGACCTTTAAATCACCAAAAACATCTTCCTTGTTTAGGGGTAGTGCAGTAAATTCTAATAAAATAAGAAGTCAGAATTTCCTGAGTTCTGAGCCTTAATGCCCCCTTCCCCCCCTTCTCCTGGGAGGGCAAAGAAAACACCCACCATTGTACGTGCTGAACTCAGCTTACCTTTCCAAGCATCAAATCTAAATCCACTCCATTTGTCGTCAAAGGACAAGACTCATCATTTTGGATGACGTGAGTCACATCGAGGTCAGCATCAGGAGTCTGTACCATCTTTGAGAGCCCATCCACGGCCCTCTTCAGCTCATACAGGCGTTTCAGGATCTCCTCCTGGCGGGATTCGAGGGCTCGAAGCGACGGGTCGGCTTCTTCCTAGAGGAGAGAAAGTCCCGCCGGGGTTCGCTCAGCTCGGGCTCCGCGCAGTTCACAGCTCGCCCGACCCTGTCCGGAAAGCCTTCGAAGGCGCTATTCGCATCCTAACCCTTCACGGAACGGTGATGTCCCGCGCCTCCGAGCCCCCGCGTGCGCGCGGACGGGGTGGGGGCGGAGCTGCGTGTCGGAAACGCTCATCGCCACGCGCCGGCCGGCCCGAGCCCGCAACCTCCTGCAGCGCCGGAGGAAAAGCCGCAGGCAGCCCGCCGAGCTCGCAGCCCGCCCGGGCCCCGCGGAGCCCCAGAGCCGCGCCGCGCGGAGGGCGGGGTGCGGAGCGCCGGGAGCGGAGGCCGGCGGGCGGGCGGGCAGCCCGCGGAACGCGGCGCGGAGCCGGCGGTG
>JAPSGF010000014.1:3164801-3251044 GCA_035772895.1 Perdix hodgsoniae
AGCCGGGCCCGGGCGCGCCCAGCTCCGCCCCGCTCGGGCCGCCCCGCTCCTACCTGCGGCGCGGCGCAGCGGTGCAGGCAGGGCACGCGGTACATGCAGGTGGGGAGCTGCTCTGCCGGCAGCGGCCCCGCGGCGCCGTGCAGCGGCTTCACCTTGTACATGGGCATGGCGGCTCCCGGCTCGGCGCCCCTCCGCGCGGCGCGGCGCCGCTCCGCCCGCCCGGCCCCGCCCACCCGCCGCGCCCATTGGGCCGGACGGAGCGCGTGTCTTTACGGACTCGCCCGCCACCCAATGCTCGCCCGCCTCGTTTCCTCGCCTCCTTCCTATTGGCCGGCCCGAGCCAATGAGGCCGGTGACTCGGCGGGGAGCGACGGGCGCCGTGCAGGGCGGGCGCGATGCCGGGGGCGGGGCCGGGCCTGCGGGCGGCCGAGGCGATCGGCGGGGATCCATGGAGGCGGCCGCGCCCCGGTGAGCGGCCCGAGGCGGGCCGGGTCCTCCCCGCCCCTACCGGGAGCGAGCGCGATCTCCTCGGCTTTTCGGTTCTTCCCTTCCCGGCTCGTGCGGCTCGGGGCGGCAGTGCGGGTTCCCGTGCGGGTTCCCGTGCCGCGCCGCCCCAGCCCGCCCGACTCCGCCCCTCTTTTGGCAGCTCGGAGCCCGCCGAGGCCATCAGGCGCATCGACCGCGAGTCCGTGCACCGGATCTGCTCGGGGCAGGTGGTGCTGAGCCTGGGCACGGCCGTGAAGGAGCTGGTGGAGAACAGCCTGGACGCCGGAGCGACCAGCATCGGTAACCAACCTCCCGTCGGAGCTTCGCGGCCCCGCGGGCTTTCGGTACCGCCCGCATCTCGGCGCTCCGCTCAGGTGCCGCAAACGCGGGGCTCGGGGCGGAGCCGGCCCTGCCCTGCATTGCCCCGCCCCGCCCCGCCCCGCCCTGCATTGCCCCGCCCCGCCCCGCCCCGCCCCGCCCCGCCCGCCCGCTGGATGCTGACGGTGCTCCGGTGCGGGGCTGCTGTTCCAGACTTGTCCTGCAGAATGGCTGTCGGCAGGAGTTACCCCAAGTTCTGCGCTGATACCCAACGCTGTGTGTTAACAGAGCTCAATGACTTCATTTCTCGTGTTTGTAGATGTAAGGCTTAAAGACCACGGGGCAGAGCTGATAGAGGTTTCGGATAACGGAGGTGGAGTGGAAGAGGAAAACTTTGAAGGATTGAGTAAGTTAAACGGCTTTTATAATTTCTGTTTGGATGCTTTGGAGGTATGTTTTCGGTGAGATAATGACTGCTGTTCTTTACAAGTTCAAATGGGCGTCTGAAGTGCACTTGTTGTATTTGCTGTAGCTCAGAAGGAGTTCTTGGTTTGATTGCTTGTTTAAGTGGAGCCAGGAGTGGGTGTTGTTATGGAGGAGAACGTCCCAGGAATGTTCATCTAGGTTTATTCATAGTGAGTTGTGAGTCATTGCTGAAGGAGCCAAACGTTATGGGAAGGCACTACAGGTAGAGGCCGTGCTGAACGGGAGCCGACTGCGTGCTGCTGGCTGCCAAAGCTTCCGTCTGCTTGTTTCAGCCATGCAAAACAGGAGCAGAAGCTGCACTGCCTGACAAGTGCGACTGCTTGCTTTCTGCGGTTTTTTCCTCCCCATAACCATCAGAGATCTCTCCCACCACGAGTTACTGGGTTACTTGTGCTCGCTGTGTTCATCGGGTGCGCAGTGAACTCGTTCTCTGCTGTTCAGCACAGGGAAGGTCCAGGGCTGCAGTTTGTTACCTGGTGAGGGGTGCTGGGCTGGTTGCGTAGCATTGAGCCCTCCTCAGGCTGTGGTTGTGGCACACGAGCCCATGCCTGTTTGCTGTACAGCATTGCATGGCATGGCCCTGCAGTTTTCCTGCAGAGTAAAATAGGTGGCAGAAGCAGCTGACGTGTGCTGCCCTGAGGCACCCTGTGGTGTGTGCCAGTCCTGCTGCATTGATTTCCGATGGTGAGTGTGGCACAGCAGGTATGTGTGAGGGTTTAAAAGTGAGCTTGTGAAGGGGAAAGGAAAGTCTTGTTTTGTTGCTATTACTAGCTGTATGTTGAAAAGTAATGGTAGAAGTCTTCTTGCTGCTTGTATGTGTGCAAAATGTACTCGTGTGGCCTAGTGTCACTGTCACTTGGAAGTGAAATCTATACTCTAAATATCTCTTTCCAGCTCTGAAACATTATACGTCAAAGATACAAGATTTCTCTGATCTAACGCACGTTGAAACGTTTGGGTTTCGAGGTGAAGCTCTCAGTTCATTGTGTGCCTTAAGGTATTAACGCTGCATTCTTGCCAGTAGAAAATTACTGTACTTAAAACAACTGAAGCCAACTTTTCAACTTACTGTTATTGATAAAATGAGGCTGTGGAAACTTGCTGCTACTGACTGTGAGCTCTGTTTTGTGTGACATACATTGTGTGACATCCTCAAGCCCTTTCCATCCAAACTCCTTCTACAGTTCGAAGCATCTGATCCGTCCTTTGATGTACAAAACGTAGAGTTACTTCAGTGTGCAAGTCCTACATGACTGTAGGTTTGAAATAGTGCAGCTTTTGAACAGTTTGCATTAAGAATATCATGCTGTTATGTGCTAGTGGAGAAATGTGGCGTCCAACAAAACCAGACTTTATCTTTGCATTTTATATGAGAAGAACAAGAGGGATACAGGTAGAAATGTTTGTGTTGTAGGTAGGAAAATAACATCTGTAAAGCAGTGTCAGTTTTTGGTTGTTAGTGGGGAAAGTTAGCTCCAGTGAAAAATACACAAATAGTATTTTGTATGCCTGATGAGGTTGTAAGTGATGATTAAGGAAATGTTCAGAGGGTAATTCTATTGCCTGCTTCCTTCCATCAGTAATGTTACCATTTCTACTTGCCATAAGTCTGCAAAGATTGGGACTCGCTTGGTATTTGATCACAATGGTAAGATTACCCAGAAAGCTCCTTATCCACGGCAGCAAGGAACAGCTGTGAGCATACAGCAGTTATTTCATACTTTGCCAGTGCGACACAAGGAATTTCAGAGGAACATCAAAAAGGTGAGTCAGCTCAGAAGTTGTTGCAGGGCTCTCACGCCCCTCATTCACAGCCCGGTTCTCTGGCACTGATCAGGACAAGCATGAGTGAGTCTGACTTCATCTGAGTGAGTCTGACCCTAGCAAGAGAAGTGTTCCTGTGTGTTTTATTCTTCTCCTTTTCTGCTTTGCAATGAATGCACTTGGAGGTGCGGTCTCAAATTTCCAAATGCTGAAAAGAAACAAAATCACCACCACTTTTGTGTAGTTTGAAATTGGTGAATGCTACATTTAAGGTATGGCTGAATAGCACTCTTGCAAATATGTCATTTGTTTTTAAATACGTTATTTCTCACATACATACATTAATGTGGTTTGTAAGTATTTAAGAAATAAATGGCACCACTTCTGGACATAAAAAGTCTGTGTTGGGTGCAAATCTTGCAAGTGTTATCAACACAACGTTGTTTTAAAAATATGTTTTGTGTGTGAACTTTCTTTCTGTCTTAATAGGAATATGCAAAAATGGTCCAGGTACTGCAAGCATACTGCATTATTTCAAAAGGGGTGCGGATTAATTGCACTAATCAAGTTGGCCAAGGGAAAAAGAGCCCTGTGGTATCCACAGCTGGAGGTCTTAACTTAAAGGAAAACATTGGAGCAGTATTTGGGAAAAAGCAGGTATTCTGTTCTACTGACAAGAGAAGCAATACTGCTAGAAGAGAAGTTTCTGAGACCTTCTTAAATAGAGGGGATGCGGGAAACCTTTAAAAATCATAAAGGAGGTGGCACGTGTTGACTCCTTGCACACCCTGCAGGTGGCAAAACTTATTTTTTGCCTTTTGGTTTTGCTTAGAAGTAGATTAGGTCATATGTAGGTAGAAGGAGAGTCGAATTTGAGTCAATAGTATTGTTTCTCTGTCTATATTTGGTTTATTGTCAGCGCTCACCAGCTGCGTTACTGGCTTCTGCTGGGCTGGAGTTGGCTGTTGGGTGATCTGACTTGGCTGACTTGGAAGAAAAAAATTGTCAAATGGATTTTTAGGCTAATAAGTAGCAGTAAAATAGAAGAAAAAATCTACACATTTCACATTTTTTATTTTTCAGTTACAGAGCCTGATTCCTTTTGTTCAGCTGCCTCCCAATGAAGCTGTTTGTGAAGAATATGGACTCAAAACTACAGACCTTCCAGAAAAGCTTTACAGGTAGTCAGAGAAGAAACCACTGTTGCCAGTGGTGTTTTAACATTATCTTAAGTCTTAAAGAAATAAAAAAGGAAGTGGGGATGGTTAATAGTATTAAAAATAACTCTGATCAGCATAATAGGTGTTAGTATAGTGTTTGGAAAAGGACATCAACTGATTTTTGATGAAGTGAACTCAGGACTGAGGTTCTGGGAGTCAGGTGAGAGGGAGGAGCAGGGCTGCTGTTCCTTGTGGCCCAGCCAGCTCTGTGTTACTGTGTCCTGCTGCTGAATGTCACCTCTGAGTGTTCTGGGTGATTCCATGGCTCATCTGCATGTCTTCAATAGTGGTACTGAGAAATGGTGTGAAATGTGTGTAAATCAGTGAATTATGCTTTAAAATGTACTTTTTTTCTCTCCTCGCTACATGTGAGGCTAACAAATGGATGCATTGACATCTGACTGATGCCGGTTCACAGCCGGCCTCTTCTGCTTTTAGAGCAGAAAAATGCAAATTCTTTGAAATCAGTCAGCAGCCTTTTCAATTTTCTGATACCTTTTTGGAGCTCAACACCAAACCTCGGTCAGAGAAGAGACTGGGGGGGGGTTGAACCAGCCCGGTTAGGTGTGGTACTGTGTAACAGTGTTTCTCTACCCGTTTAGTTACAGTACAGCAGTTTTAACTGCAATGGTCTGATTCAGAAAAAAATATTTAGCTTCTCTCTTCCCTTTACCTTACTGGTGCTGCATTGTTCTTTTACAGTATTACAGGTTTCATTTCTCGCTGTGATCACGGTGTTGGGAGGAGCACAACAGACAGGCAGTTTTTCTTTATCAACCAGCGTCCTTGTGATCCAGCGAAGGTGAGCGGCTGCTTTGTTACTTTTCTTTCCTAACAGCAGTATTAACTTGCCTGGTGTTCGCTGCAAACCACCCGATTAATAACAGGCACACATCTTTGTGTCTTGATGCTGTAAATTCCTTTCTTAAGACTTTGTCTTCATCGGGTCTCTGTGTGTGAATAAAAGCTGGATTGTGTGAGATGGGATTTAGGGCACTTTTAGCTTTGGAAGGAGTTAAATAACATCCTGGTTGGAACTAAAAGATAGGAGTATCAGCTCTTACTGTTTTCCACCTCTACAGGTTGTCAAGCTTGTGAATGAAGTTTATCACTTATACAATAAACACCAGTATCCTTTTGTTGTCCTCAACATTTGTGTAGATTCTGGTGAGTTACGAATAACTTTTAGTATCTTTTTTGTAAAGGCTAAAATTTAATTGAGGAATAAATTGTAGTTATTTAAAGAGCATCGTTAGTTTGGAGAATATTGTAACTTCTGTTTTATGACTTTCTCCACTCTGATATTTTTGGTCTTTGGTTGGTGAGGGGGAGATGGACTTCAGCTGTGATGCCATTTTTTCCTTTTTACTTTTTCTCTACTCTGAAGCAATTTCCTAGTGAGAAAAAGGAAATCTGTGTTCAGCTTAAATACAAGAAAAGTTACATTGCACAGAATTAAATCCTGTTTGCTGGGATGCTGGAAAAGTTTAATTTGCAGATACACTGTGAGTGTTAACTGCAGTTTTGTGAAATTAGAGGGCAGAACAGCAGGGACTTTGATTCCAGGAAGGAAAGAGTTGGTTGGGTTTTTTTCCCCATGTGTAATGCAGTTGTTTTTGCTTTTGACTTTTAGAATGTATTGACATCAATGTGACTCCAGACAAGAGACAAATTCTGCTTCAAGAAGAAAAGCTTTTATTGGCGATTTTAAAAACTTCTCTGATGGAGATGTTTGGTAGTGATGTTAACAAACTGAATGTCAATCAGAATCTTCTGGACATTGCAGGTAGGACACAAAATGTGAAAGTTCTGTGTACAACACATAGTAGAGAATTGAAAAAGTGTTTTAAATACCTGGGGAAGAAGTGGGGAAAATGTTTAGCTTTTAATTGATGTGCCTTTCAGGGCAGCTTTCTTCATGTGATCATTAGTAATACTTGAATGTATCACCTTTCTTATAATAAAGGAAGACCCTAAGTTACCAATACAACATTTTTTCCCCATAAAGTTGACTGTTGCAGTAGCACAGAGTTGATTAATAATGCCTGAAAGCATTTTTTCGTTGATATGGGGGAAAGACTTATGTTGCTCTTTTCAGAAGAAAAGAGGGAGGATTTCTGTCTTCTATGCTCTTGCCAATTTTTTCCGTTCTAAAACAGAAATATCTGAAGTGTTGTATCTGATTTTAACTTCATTTCTAATTTAAAAACTGTATGTGTGTGTATGCATGTGTGTGTGTGTGTGTGTGTGTGTGTGTATTCCCATGTCAAGTGCCATGGAGCTTATCAGAATGCTGACAAAGCTCATGATCTAATGAAAAAGGTTCAGTAAGGATTATTGGACAGAAGTTTCCTTTATTTAAACATCCTCCTGAAAGAATGGTTGGAATCTCATAAACAAAGATTGAAATTTGAGTACGAGTTTCTCTTTGGACTTTCAGCTTGGATTCCTTTATAGTAACCACAGATATCATTGGTTTCCCTGTCACTGAATAATCTTTCAGGGCAGTTTTTCTATGCTAACAACTCTTCACTCTCACTCTTTTCAATGCAAACTCAAACAAAATGCAAAATTTCCTTTCTGTGTATAGAATCAATTCCAGCCTGAGTATTACTTCTTTTAGGCTTATCTCTGGTATAAGACACATCAGACTGACAATTTGAGAGAATTAAATCCTCTTATTATCTATGAATAACATGCAGTACAAGTATTTGTCATGCCAGCTCATTAATTCCTTGCCCACAGGTTTTTATAGCAACCACTGAGGTGGAAGAGTTTGCTTTTCATTGTCTTTCAGTCATAAACTGTTGATAATATAAATAGGGGTGCTGATTGGACTGACTTATGGTGCAGTTTGAGAAGATGCTCCACAGTCGTTCTCCTTAAGCTTCTTAAACACATCCCTCCTTGCCCACTGGATAGCAATGCATTTCAGCCCCTGTTCAGTCAGCTTAAGGGCACTTTGGAGGAGCTTGCTGCTTTTCTACTTCTTTTCACTCCCTCTACTATAGCATGTCATTCAATGTATGTTAATTTAGTTTATAACTTATAATCTTGACTTTATTTGTTTATTATTTTTAATTCTCATTTTGTTAGGCAACCTGAAGGTGCCTCATGGAGACACAGAAAAGCCCAGGGTAGAAATGTCACATGGCTCTGAGACCGAAAGTCCAAGCAGTGAAAGAAAAAGAGTAATGACTATTTCCAAATTAAGGGAGTCGTTCTCTCTCCATCAAAGTGAGAGTTATTTCCAAAGCCCTAAAAAGGTAAAACAGCAACACAGCTCCACTAAACAACTGTCACTTGATACCATTTTGAGTACTGTGAGGACTCAAAAGTCTGTTTTGAGCGAGGATGAGAGTTGTCATGAAACAAAGACGTCAGTTCCAAGGAGATATTTGAGAAAAGTAGAAGAAAATACAGATTCTGGATTCTGTAGCACTTCTGAATCAGATGCTGGACGTAACGCACCAGAGGCTGGGAGCTGTGCCATTAGTGAAACTGTAAGAAATCCCGCTGAAGAAGAATTCTGTAGCTCAGAAGAACAACATCAAAATGAATGTCTTAAGACTGATGGACATGGTGAGAAATCATTGGAATGTGACATTCAGGTCTCGGGCACTGAACATAAATTAAATGGAGTGAACGACCGGAATAACCAAACTAACTTACCTCAAGAAGCCAGTAATTCTTTACCAAGAGCAAAATGTTTTAGAAGTGAGGCAGATGGCTTCAAGGCAGGTGTACATCCTGAAGTGAAGAATAACAGAAATGATATGCCAAGTGTTGATGTACTGGTGGAAGTTAAAAAGAAAACCGTGCCGCTTGAATTCTCTATGAAAGCTTTAGCAGAAAGGGTAAGAAAGATTGTACAGCAACAACAGAAGTGTACAGAAACACAAAATTACAGAAGATTTAGAGCAAAAATTAGTCCTGGAGAAAATAAAGTAGCAGAAGATGAATTAAGAAAAGAGATCAGGTATTTTCAGCTTCTTAACTTGTATTCACCAATTAATAACAATAGCTAAGGAGAAAAAATAAAAACTGTCTTAGAGGGTGGGAGAAAGGCTTACATCTACTTTCTAATTTTGGAGATGACTTCTGTCTAACTCATCATGCCATTATATCATCCATTTGGGCAAGCTGTTTTACCTGACAGAGGTCTGCAGTTGTTGGAACTCAGTGCAAGCAGAATGTGGAAGAAGACACTAAAACAAAGGCCAAAAGTATCATAGTCGTGGCTCAGCTAAAATGTGTAATCTGCAGTGCAGGCAGAGAAATATTATGACAGGTCTGTGACACTTAAGAGATTGCACAGCTCGTATTTGTCCTTCATTAGTTTGAAATTTGATGAGATGTGGTGGTGAAAATAGGTTGTCTTCAGATGATCATTGGGCAGTAACAGTGTATGATTGTGAGTTTTGGGTTTTAAATAAGGTGAGGAAAGTCCTCTCTTTGCAAAAAGTCAAACGTGTCAGCTGGTTTGTTTGAGGAGCTTGCTGCTGCCTCTGTTACTGTTTGCACCATCGCCGGCCTGCACCCTTCTCATTCTCTTGCCATTAGTGGCTATGTTTAAAATGGGTGAATGTTGAGCAAATCTTGTCTGAAGTACGGATTGTTCTCTGCCAGACGTGGTGCCACCAGTCAGTGCCAGGTTCTGCATTCATATCCTGCTTCCATTAGACTTCACCTGTATATTTTCCATGTAAAGTTCTGCAGGGGAAATGAGGATGTTTTGAAGTTTTATGCTAACATGGGAACTGATGAGGCTTGTCTTGTAATTTGCTTATATTTTCTATATACAGTAAAGAAATGTTTGCAAAAATGGAAATCATCGGCCAGTTCAATTTAGGGTTTATAATAGCCAAGTTGAATTCTGATCTTTTCATAATTGACCAACATGCTACTGATGAGAAATACAACTTTGAGATGTTACAGCAGCACACAGTTCTTCAAGGCCAGAAGCTGATAGTGTAAGTATTCTCAGTGTTTTAACAGTTTTATCACTTCAATTCAACATTTTAGAACAATATGTATAATTTTTCTTATTTAAGTATTTCACATATTCAAAACATTTACAGCAAAAGTTATTTTTGTATTCAGTGTTCCAAAGAATCAATCTTTAGATAGAATTTCTGATAAACTGCAGATAATTGTAGCTGTGCAGCCAGTAAATGGTCAGTGAGGTTTCACAGCAGGATTCATGTCAGCCTCAATTTGGTGAGTGTGGTTATGGAGTGAGGAGATTGGAGACGGTTACAGGCACAGGGAATGTAGTATCACTGTGCTGAGTAATGCTTGGAAACAGTGCTCTGCCCATGGTGTGGTTTGTTGTTGCTAGTTTTTACGAAGCAAGTGAGATGCTTTCCAAGAGGGTCGTGGTGTTGGTGTCAGTACCTTAAGCACTCCGTGTTCCGTACCTGCGCAATGCTGTGCTTTTCTCTTTCAGGCCTCAAAATCTCAATTTAACTGCTGTAAATGAAGCAGTACTGATTGAAAACCTAGAAATATTCAGAAAAAATGGGTTTGATTTTGTGATAAATGAAAACGGTGAGTTTGTGCCAGAATTATTTTATCCCAGTTTGTATACAAAAATCTCTGAGCAGAAAAATTGAAGTGATTTATCATTGCATACATGCTTTTTTGTAAGGCTTACCATTTTGTGGTCGTCTTGTGCTGTTTATGAGAACATTGCAGAGTACCCCACTTGGAAAAAAAGTTGTTGCAGACGTTATAGTCGCTATATGGAGTTTGGGTTTGTGACAGAACATGCATCTCCTGGATGGCTTATATTGAAATGTTTTTCCTATGCTCTTAGACTCGTGGGTCCCAGCCAGGTTAGGTGCAGGTAAATGGTAAATTGTGATTTTAAACTAAGATAGTGCTGGTGAAATATTCTGTGGCTTTCCTTACTGCTTCAGCATTGACTCGATGTGTACTGATCCCATTGACTGTGAGCTCCACGCTCCTACAACGCGGGGGTGACGGCTGTATTTCAGAGCTTCCTGGGGGAGGATTGTGAAAGCACTGTGTGCCGCACTTCTGGCATTTGGGAAGTCGCTACAGATTGTTCTGTATCTTTTGCTTCAGAATCTCCAATTTCTGCCTAAAGTGCTATTTATAATCAACTTTTTACCAACAGAAATTTGCTTTTAAAATTGAAGTGTTTGTCATCATACGTTTGCAAGCAGTTTCTTGTCAATGTTAGAAGAGCATATCTGCTGTACTGCTTTGGTTAGCTGCACATCTCATCAAAAGACTGAATTGAAATATTGGCACACAAACAAGACATCAACGTGTCAAAGTAGTTTCTCTGTTTTTCCTCTTAAGAAAAAGTAATTTCATGTAATGTTCTTGTTTCTTTATTAATTACTGCAAATCTTTCAGCTCCTGTTACCCAGAGAGTTAAATTAATATCCTTGCCAACAAGCAAAAACTGGACATTTGGTCCTCAAGACATAGATGAGCTGATCTTCATGTTAAGTGACTGCCCTGGAGTCATGTGTAGACCCTCCAGAGTCAGACAGATGTTTGCTTCTCGAGCTTGCAGAAAATCTGTAAGTACAGCACTTGGTTTGTTTGTTTTCGGATGAGGACCGTATTTTCTGGTGTATTACACGTGGCCGCATCTGCATGTATACTGCAGAAGTTTCTTTACTACTAGATTTCAGCAGCTAATATTCTTACTTTGATTCCCTGTGTTTTTCTCTAGTGTGGCTTTAGAAGAATCCTGGCCATTTTATATTCTGGTTTAAGCTAAAGCATTTCTGAACGTATTTGTTCTGTCTTTTGATCGCCTTGCGGGTCTTTTTCCTTCTAACGTCTTGCATGATATTTATTAGCTGTAGCAGTGGAAGTACTACTCTTGTCTGTACGTCAGTTGTCAGTATGGAGTAAGAAAATTTCCGTTTTGTTTTTGACTTTATTTGCAGGTGATGATTGGAACTGCTCTGAATGTGCAGGAGATGAAAAAGCTGGTTACCCACATGGCTGAGATCGAGCATCCCTGGAACTGCCCCCACGGAAGGCCTACGATGAGGCACATGGCCAGTCTGGACTTGATTGCAGCTGAGTGACGTCAGGTTCTCTTCTGCGGCGCTTCCCACAGCAGCACCTCGGTGCCGTGCCAGGATTTTCTCGCCGCTGTCTGTGACCGGCGCGCGTCGCCAGGTTTCCTCTCTGACAGGAAGAAGTCGTTCGCAGTCTCGTCCTTCTGATAACGGAACTGGCATAGAATTTGTGTGTACATCCCAACTTTTATTGCGGTTTACTTTTTGTATCACTTCATTTCGTTGTCGAGATTTTAAAAATAAATGTAAACGTGTAAGGACACGGAGTGGCTGCCAGCATCGCGTCCAGCTCTGAGCATGGCATCAGCCAGCTGCTATCCGTGTGTCTGCTGCGGGGATCGTGGTAAAGGCAAACCATCTGCAGCTGAGACGCAGCGGGTTCCTTTCTTAGGCTAACCTGGGGTCCGTCGGTAATTGAACATAACATTAATGCTTGAAGGAATGATTATCTTACTGCCATCCCTGCTTGATGTTCAAACAGAGTAACTCATCCAGCATATTTAATTAGCTCTACTGCCATTAATGTTCCAAACGTTTTTCACGAAGGGCTCCTCCTTTCCGAAGGACAAACGGCGCTCAGCCGCCCGGCTGCGCTCACAGCGTGCGGACGTGGGGCGGGGCGGGGCGGGGCGGGGCGGGGCGGGGCGGGGCTCGGCTCGGCTCGGCTCGGCTCGGCTCGGCTCGGCTCGGCTCGGCTCGGCTCGGCTCGGCTCGGCTCGGCTCGGCTCGGCTCGGCTCTGCGCACGCGCTGCCGTCGCCTTGGTTCCCCGGCGCTGCACTGGCGCCGTCGGTGCCGCGCTCGGATTTGATTCGTGCATCGTAAAGCCGCGGTGGCGGATCTGTGTGAGCACAGCTGCCGTCCCGGCGCCTTCCCGTAAGCGCTGCCCGGCGGAACGGCCTCGTTCCCTCAAGCTGTGGTGGCAGGCCGGGCTGCGCCGAGCCCACGGGAGCGGAGCGGCGGCGGTTGGGCCGTCAGGCGGCGCCGAATCCAGGCCCGAAGGAACCGCCGGGGCCCGGGCGGCTCTGTGCAGCGAAGGAACCTTTGGAGGCGCTGCGGGGGCTGAGGCCGGGCTGAGCGCCGCAAAGCGCAGCTCCGAGGCGTCGCCGCGATCGCGGTGAATTGCGGTGAGGGCGGGCGGGATGGGCTGGGCGCCGTTTGGTTTTGGTGCTGGGTAGGAGGGGGGAGCGCTGCGTGAGGAGGCAGCACTCCGAAGGGAGGCGGAGGTTCAGCCGTCTCAGTTATGGCGAGGGATAAGAAGAAGGATGGCAAGAAGTCAGAGAAGTCCGCCCAGCCCGACCCTGCGCGCCGTGCTGCGGCTGAGAGCAGCCCCGCGAAGCTGGCGGCTCTGCGCGGCTCAGCCCGTGGGGCAGAAGCAGCGCCAGCAGGGGCAGCGGTGTCGGGTAAAGAACCAGGGGCAGCAGAGGAACCGCCCGTCCAAGAGATTCGTCCGTGCTGCGAGGAGCCCGTTCTTACCCAACTCGTTGTGAAAAGGTACGTTTGGTACGGGTCTGCCCGTTAGACTGGGAATTCTTGATCAGCTCTCCCTGATGTGCCTGCTGCGTGTCACAGAAATGCAGCTTAGACACTTGATTTGTGGCAGTGAGTGAAGTTATTCGGGCCCAGCATCGCTGACACTGTGTCACAGTGATGCTCAGAAATTCTACTGCCCTGCTTGGATCCTGCAGTGCTGCTGGCACTCGCTGCCCGCTGAGAGCCTTGTTCTTCAGTACGGGGTAAGGTGCAGCGGTTTGCGTGGAAAACGTATTCACATCACTTCCAGTTGTCACTGCCTGTTGGTGTTTGGGGCTCTTTGCATCCCTTATGAATGTCCCAAACTGAGGGAAACAGGTGAGTGCCATTTCTTAACAAATGGTTTGGCAGTTCAAGGAAAGTATATGCCATGTTTCACATGCTCACCAGGTTGCCTGGTTGTAAGCTAGTAAATGTTAACTGTATGATTTATTTTTTTTTTTAATGGGGAAAAAAATAGAGGTCTGAAGCAACACAGTCATGATATAAAATACTACAGGCAAGATGCCGAGAGCTGCAGATGTTGTATCTTGTGTTGGAAATAGAGCTGCAGCAGGGAACTTTGTGCAATCCGTCAGAATTGTTTTATGTCTGCTGTGATTTGGGTTTCTTGGCAGCAACCTGGAATATTCACCTTCAGTTGTTTTCTTCGCAGGTATGAAGGTGAGAAAGTTCGTGGGTTGTATGAGGGTGAAGGTGTTGCATTTTTTGAGGGAGGAAATATTTATAAGGTGAGTGTATAAATTAATAAATTTAAAAGTAGGAATCAATCGCCTTATCTTTCTAGAACAAACGGGCAGTTTCTTTTAATGTAGATGAAGGCTGAGTGCTTGAAATGTGTATGTGTTGAAAGCTCTGTTGGTTTCTGGCATTAAAACTTCAATGGAAACTTCTTCAGAGTTTCATATGTTAGTTTGGGTTCTTGTAGTCCCTGTTGTGTTAGTTGTGGTAGGAACACATTTGCAAACAGTATCATTCTTTTCGCTTTGTAGGGCATGTTTTCTGAAGGGCTTATGCATGGGCAAGGGACTTACACATGGACTGATGGAGTGAAGTATGAGGTAAGGTGCAGTACCCCTCATGACTGAACACTATTACAGCCAATTAGAGATGGACATTTGAGTAAAGTTACGTTAGAGTAATTGGTACAATACAGTTGGTAAATGCAGAACTGTGGCAGTGATTTCAGCTGCAAACTTGAGTTCTTGGAGAAAGCTGGCCATATTTTCCTTGCATTGAGGAGGAACAGCATCATGTGCCTTGTGTGTTGTAAATGCTGTAATTTAATCTTTTAGGGAATGTTCATTAAGAATGTGCAGATGGCTAATGGATGCTATACGTGGAACGATGGCAGTATTTATGAAGGCTCAATCAAAAATGGACTCAGGCATGGATTTGGCTTCTTCAGGAGCGGTATCCATCCAGTTTCTTATGTTGGTTACTGGTATAAAGGCAAAAGACATGGAAAGGTAAATAAAAACATCAAAGAAGAACACGGGTTCGGCTGAATACTTGCTAGAAATGTAGTTACTTTTCTGCAAAGGTTTCATAAAGATGTTTTATGTCATTACACAGCCTGACACTGTATAGAGATTCCTTTGTCATTAGCACCTTCTGTGAGGTTGTAAATGCTAATAGAAACAGTTGGGTTGGGATCTTCTTTGTAGTAGAGACGATGAATGGTATGCCAAAAGGGTAATTGGTCTGTGCTGTGGCTTCTCCTTTTGGTTGCTCCAGTTTACAAAGTCAAAACTGATGCCTGCATCCATAGCCACAAAATAATGTTGCTGCCCACAAAGTGATCACACCTCCACGACACACTTGGGCAGACCAAGTGACTTTTTTCTAATGCAGACGGTTACTTAGGTATTGATTCAAACTGACTGTGCTCTTTGTTTCAGGGCACCATTTATTATGACCAGGAACATAAGTCTTGGTACTCAGGTGACTGGGTAGATAACGTCAAAGAAGGATGGGGAATAAGATGGTAAAGAAGATACCACTTTGGTTCTTTTTTCATAAAATATCATGCTTTTTTTTTCTTGTTGTTTGAGAACAGGTGCAAATGCTACTATTTCATAGTCATGCACTTTCTGCAGTGGAATAAATAACTGAAATGCTTGGTGGTAAAACAGATCTTCTCTGTGACTTAAACTTGTATGTTGATGTATTTATCCTGGTTACTGCTGAAAAGAAAGTCTTAATAGCATGAAATAATTTCACCCTGGCTTTGGTAAGCCAGAATTCAACATTTCAAAACAAATTAATTCAATTGATTTGAATGGATGGAAGTGTTTTTGTGACTAAATGAATAATTTGTTCTAATGTTATATAAACTAATAATTTGATTAGTTATGATGAAGGCTCTTTAGAGTGAAAGATTAGTTAATATTTTTACAAAGGTTTGTAAGTTAAGATTGAGTAAACAGTGCATACAGTGAAAGTTGTGTGTTCCTGTTGAGCCAAATTAATGCTGCTATTTGACACAAAGAAATGCTAAGTTTGTTAACACTGAGGTTTTGCGTAAACCCTTCTTTTGTAATACCCACTTAGGAGCTCATTCTTAATGAGTCCTAACCCATCTTTTTTTTCCCAGCTATAAGTCTGGAAATATATATGAAGGTCACTGGGAGAAAAATGTACGCCATGGAAGGGGAAGAATGAGGTGGCTGACAGCTGATCAGGAGTATGTTGGACAGTGGGTGTATGGAGTACAGGTATTAATTTCTTCCTCGGAACTTCTCTAGTTGAATGTCTGTCCTTTAGTCAGTCACAATTCTATAGGTATTGTTGTGCAGTATTGAGGAGCTTGATGTGATTTTGCTAGCAGAGATTGAGAAGATGTGCTGGTTGTTGTAACTCAATTCTCATGTTAGCAGTGTTCATGTTTTTTAAAGGCTTTTAACTGAAGTCTTAAAAATTGTGATTTAATTCTCTCAGGAAATTGAAAGCTTGTTAAGTAAAATAAATAAATAAGAAGTTAAATGTTTGCTGCTTGTTTTATCTTGAGATATGACTTCACCGTGACCTGTCCATGGTAATATACGTGTGTCATCTGTGAAGTCTGCTGCTCCTTGTGGAAGCTTCATCATATAGGGAGATTTCTGTCATTTTGTGTTCCTTCCATGTATTATTCTGTTGGAAAAAAGAGTAGGAACCACTTCCTCTGTCTTTTCCCTCTGCACTGAAGTGTCAAGCAGTCCAGCTTCTGGGGCATGGAGGCGCTCTGCAGTATGGTGCTCCTCGGCTGGCTGCCACAGCGTTGGGGTTGAAAGGATTCAGACAGGAAGGATGTCTTCAGGAGTCCTTTTGTTAGAGCCTGCTAAGTGTATGTTGATTTGGGATATCCTCTGGAATGTTTCTCCCATGCATCTTTGTAGAATATATTCTGCATAGAAGGACAACAAGGCTTGTGAAGGGCCTGGAGAATATGTCTTACAAGGAGCGACTGAAGGAACTGGGGCTTATTGCTCTCTTCTGATATCTGAAAGGTGATTGCAGTGAGAGCAGGGCTGGTCTCTTTTCACTGGTGACAGGACAAGGGGAAATGGCCTCAAGTTGTGCTGGGGTAAGTTTAGGCTGGCTATCAGGAAACACCTCTTTACAGAAAGGTTTGCTTGAGCACTGCAATGGGCTGCCCAGGGAGGCGGCTGAGTCATCATCCCTGGATGTATTTAAAATCTGTTTGGATGTGGTGCTCAGGGCCATCATTTAGCAGAAGGTTGTTAGGATAGCATGGTTAAGTTGTTGGGCTTGATGATCTTTAAGGCCTTTTTCAAACTGAGCAATTCTACGATTCTATTCGCAGCTGTTCATTGGGTGCTTTTTATCTGGAAATCTGTCAGCAGCGACTCTGAGAGATGTTTAGATTGTTCACACTTGTAAAGGTTTGAGTGTGTAGCATTGCTACTAGAGCTGCTCCAAAAGTAATGCCTCCTGTTTTATGATTTTGGCCAGTTATGTCAGAGGCAGCTGTTGGTGGGATGGCAGCAGAGGCCACATTCCATGACATTGTTGCTGTGTGACAGATGGCAGCAGAGGGGCACTCTGACAGAGTGGCGCCTGACATGGAAGTGTGGGTGGAGCAAGGGGTGGAACTGGATTCCTCTATGTGGTAAAAGTGACACCCGTCGATGCTTGTGAGTGTTTATGGGAACCAAACAGTGGCTGTGGGTGCAGTGAGGTGGTGCTTTTCAGCAGTGGTGATAGCAACAGTGGTTCACCTCTGTGATGCAGGCTTGTATGTGTGCAGTATGCAGGCTCTTGTTCATCACAGGTGAAAATGCATAACTGGTGATGGTGACTATGTTGAAAAGTAGTGGTTTGTAGTTGAGAATTTGCTCTATCAAAGATGGTTATTGTGTTCTTTGGATCTGTTGTAGATTCCATAGAAATAAATAGGAAGCATTACTTTCAGAGTGACTCCTCCAGAATGTAGTTCTTGCAGTTCTTCCAAAGACTTTTTAAAAGATATTTTTAAAGACAGAAATATTTTTCAGCATGGATTTGGCACCCACATCTGGTTTCTGAAGAGAATGCCTGCATCTCAGTATCCCCTGAGGAATAAATACGTGGGTGACTTTGTGAGCGGGGAGCGCCACGGCCGTGGGAAGTTCATCTATGCCAGCGGAGCGGTGTACGATGGCCAGTGGGTTCTTAATAAGAAGCATGGCAAGGTGTGTGCTGATAAGCAGTGAGACAAACCTACAGGCAACGCCAGAAAAGACCATTATGCTCTTGTATAGTGGGTTTCTGGATTCCTCCTGTACCAAAAACTACATTCTATTTGTGTTATGTATGGAAACTGAACGTAAAGCATGGAGAATACTGAAAACAGATGGGGCACTTTCAGGGACCTTTCTGGGCCAACATTTGACTCTGTAGTTAGCAGCATGTTATGCATATAATGAAATACGTTTTACTGTGAAGATTTTCAGTGCAATGGCTGCACGTTGACGTTAGCAACAGCTGCTCAGTACTTCTCTTGTGAGCTAACAAATTTCAAGCTATCCTTGCACAGAGGGTTTCTAGTATTAGTAGATTATTTTCTTTAAAAAAACCAAACACACACAATTGTGGATAGCTTAATAGTTTAACAATAGCTTGTTAAACTATTAAGAAAGACTGCATTTCTTCTGTATGGGGGGGAGTGTTTTATCTCAAAATATATTATAAAATTAAAAGACATATTGACAATTCTTTAACCCAGCAGTGTGCTTTAACAGGTGACATATAAAAGATACAAAAAGTTCTTTGTCTGTCTTTATCTCATAGTTGCATTTTAACCAAGATAGATAAAAGAAAGGTTAATTGAGAGCATTAGTAGTATTTTTTCTTAATCTTCTATTACATAAGAGAATTTATATTGAAATTGACCAATTGAATGTCTGTAGGGCAAGTTTGTCTTCAAGAATGGAAATATTTATGAAGGAGAGTTTAGAGATGATAAGATGGTAGAATATCCTGCTTTTCAGCTGGATGCAGAGAGTGCTCCAAACCTGAATGCCATTTGCTCAGGAAGTTCTTTTGGCTCTGGTGAGTAACTTAACAAGTTCTAACAGCTTACCTTTTGTTGCTCATTTTTCTCTCATGTGAGTCTGTTTGTACCTATTCCAGAGTTAGACCAATTTCTTTGGAGAACTTTGGTGAAGACAAGTTATTTTAATAGTTAATGCTTATTGCTTCTATTTGTCTTGTTCCTAGCGTGTGACACTTGGAGTGATGAGCTCCTACTGCATCTTGTAACAGTTTGGAAACTCTGTTGTCTTGAGGTTTAATGGCATGTGGAATACCTGCTTTTTTTTTTTTTTGTTAGTGGTTGGATATGAAAAAAACAAAGCACTGCGTTGTGATGCTTATACTGTTGATTATTAAAGAATTTTCTGCTCACTGTAAAGGAGGCTATTAATCCCTGAAGTTAGTAAAATAAGTTGGAATCATGTATGTTTTATTTTCCTTGTGTGCATGTATTTAATTTTGTTTTGGTTCTAATTTATTTGTGTGTTAGAGACCATCAGAATCATTGGCAACTCAGAAAGTCCTCCTGCTCTGGGATCAGATATTGAATTAGATATATCATCACTGCTTAACTTGTTGCCAAGGCAAGAGAGAGAAGAAGAAGTGAAACAAGTAAGAGCCTTCTGCCTGGTGTATTTAGGTTTGTCTTTTTTTTTTTTTTTTTCCCTCCAGCAAGTTTCTTGTTACCTTACTTCTGACTTAAAGGTATCAAAGTCAGTCTTTCCAGTCATGAGTTATTCAGAAATCCAAAGGCCACGGAAGCAGGAAGGCACAAGGAATGAACAGACGGTGTTGACTTCCTGAGCAGCCACTCGGAAACAATACAAAATGTTAGCTTGTTTGGAAGGGCAGTCAGCAGCTGCTTCCAGTTACTGCAGGGTTTGTCTGTCACCAAAAGATACGTATTCTAACTTCACTTGAGTAATGCTGTCCTGAGCCCTAACCAGAAACATACTCTGGAGTGTGGAATTTCCAAAATCAAAGTTTTATGTGCTTCATATAAGCAGATTTCTAATTGCCAGGAGACTATACTGAAAACATGTCCTGCTTGTTTTAGGTAGAATTTGCTGTGTTGAGACATATTACAAAACTGAGAAGAGTTTACACCTTTTACAGCAGCTTAGGCTGTGATGATTCTCCTGACAACACCTTCCTTATGACCAGGCTCCAGTTTTGGAGATTTCTGAAGGACTGCTGCTTTCATCACTCCAGTATAACTCTTGCTGAAATGGATCGGATGTTGAGCGGTTTGTGTTTCCTTTGACTGGGGTCTGGAATTGAGGAATTTTATTAGTGATGCTCTACTCTTGTAGTTAAATGGCCTGGAACCAGTCACTGTGCCTGTGAATTTGCAGTGCTTGTATTAATGCTTTTACAAACAATGCTTCAGGGGCAAAGGAGAGAAAAATACAAAATTAAAATACCGCTTAAAAATGGTTCTAAAGAGCTATCTGTTTAAAAGCTGTATTTGTTCCTGATCTTGCCATTACAGTTAAATGCAGTTTTAAGAAGTTTGAGAAGGACAAGGAAAAGACAAAAATCTTAAATACCTTTTCCATGCTCTTGACTTGTGTTTGAATGTAGTATTTTTTTCTCTTCTGTAGAGCTAGTTAGTGAGTTGGGTCTATTTAGACTGTGAGTGGACTTTTATCACAAAGGCACAGTAGAGTCCCCAGTACATGAAGGGCTGAACTTCATAGGTATTGAGAAAGAGATGTGATAAGATTAAGCTATAGATCCTCTGCGTTCCCTTGCTCTGCTTATTTGAAAATGATGCTATGTCTGGTCTGATTCATCCAGGACTGTTGTTTCACGGCAGCTGTTAAGGATGGGGAGGACTGGAAAGTTTTAAGCTCATTGTGGGTCATAAGGATTTTAATCTACATGATGGCAATGGAGGGGTGTTTTTTTTCTCAATTTTTTTAGGTGATAAAACACCACTTGAGGAGATACATTCTCCATATGAGACTTTACTGTTTAGAACATTTTTATCTCACCTTATTCATCTGTCATTTCATATCTATCATGAGGAGCACAAGTAAGTTTCATCTTTCAGTGAAATTTATTTCAAAGTCATGTTTGATTTTTTTTTTATTTTTTTTTTCTCTCCTTTTGTTCTGCTCTGCACAGGGCATCTGCTTTTGCACCCTTAGTTGTTCATTCTCTGTTATCTGTTCTGATACCAGGCAAAGTATCCCAGTAACTGATTCTGGGCCTGCTAGCAAAGCACTCCCAGGTGTGTTTTTGCAGCAGCCATATGTTAGTGCTTTGGGAGCTGGTGTATGTACATAGTACACAGCTTTTTATTATTCCATATAAATAGTAGGAGATGTTTTCAAAGAGAAAGGTAGAGTGCTGAATTCAAGTGGGCTTTTGATCCTACTACATGAGGGTGCTTTTGAAATTTCTATTTAATGTCTTACATTAACGAAACAACATTTTCATATTGGACATAAATGTGAATCTTCTTTGATTCTGTGTGAGAGGGTAGTATTCAAGATGGTCTTGAGAAGAACTGTTTTCTAAGAGTCTTGAATTTCAGTGAATTGTCAAAAAAAATAAATGTGTTGTAAAATCTTGCAGGATAAATGCACTTAAAAATAAAAGCTTTCCTTGTACTTTTCGTGCAAAGACAAAAAAAAAAAAAAAGTAATTTTGTTTCAATTGTAGAGATAGAAGTCCTTACCTGCATAAGTGTTTCACTGAGATGATGTCCAGGAATGTTATTCCCACTGCATGTCATATTCAGGGTAAGAAAGATAATTTCTTCTTCAATAATTACCACAGACATCCTGGTCTTCAGGTAACCGTTGCTTTTTCCCCACCAAATTTTTTCACAGGTTTCTTATTTTCAGAACAGCATCGTGCTGTTTTTGCCATGAGGTACATTGACAAATGCTGGGAAATGTACAGAGCTTTTTGTCGTCAGAATACCGGACCCCCGTTTGAACCCACAATGAAAATGAGGCAGTTCCTTTGGATGTTGAATGTAATCTTCTAACTTTTTTTCTGTGACTAGATGCGCTTTTTTCAGTTTATATGGGTGTTTTAAGGTTCTGCCTGTGACTTCTGCACAGTTGGAAAAGTATGAGTAATGCTGCTTGCACGAACTGCCCAACAGATGTTATGGGCACACTGACACAGAAGTTTATGCACTTTTTGCAGGATTGCCTTCTGATCATTTCAGATCATAAAATCTTAGACAAATGTTTGCCTTTTTTTTTAACATAAAATTTATATGCTGAAGTATCATGCTGCTACAAATGAAAGAATGGAAACTTTTTGAGTAACGCAGTAAAGAATTTTGATAAGGTACAAGCTTAATGTACTGCATCTTGGTCTTGAGATTCCTTACTAAAATTCAGCAATCCAGAGGCTAGGGAACAATTCCAGTCGATATAACTGGATTCTGAGTCACTGTCACTGCTTAAACCCAAGCCTTCCTTTTTCCTTGAATTTTCTTTAACAAAGCTATCAGAGGACAAAATAGTAATATTTTGTCATGTTACAATAGTAATATTATTTATGAGCTTTCTTGAGGTTTTTTTTTTACATTGTTTCTGAATTATCAGAAAAATTCCAATTTAATTCTATGGGGCCAGAATATCAGTTTATCATTAATTATGTTGTGGAAATATCAGTTGAATCCAGTACAAATCTTGACACAGGCTTTAAAGAGAGTTGGGTTAGGTCTGTTAACATATAATCTCTAATCTTACTCAGGATTTCAGACTTCTTGGCAAACAATTAACTGCTTCAAGACTTGTGGAAATACTTTTCAAAGATGGTCCCTCCCTACATGACAGCAGCAGTAGCAACCTGGAGCAGGAGGTGTGTATGAGGGCAAAATAACAGCACACATAGCAGTTCGTTGCTACAGGAACAATTACAACTATTTTTAGGAAGTGTTGCAGCTCCCTGTCTGCTAGAATTGGAGGAAAATGTCATTTACTGTGAAAAAAACAAAGACTACAATCTTGTTACTGTTTTTATTTTCTGTTGCTCTGTGCCTGTGTCTTCTAGTTTAGCTTAGTATTCCATATGTTGATTATTACTATGCCTGTGTGCTGATCCTACAGATAATACCTTGAAAGAATTGTAACACAGGAGGTGCAGTGCCTGGTTAGTGATGTGTGAGTTGCCAACTTAATAGCTAGCAGCTGTAGGAGGTTCTTCAGCTACCAGCTGGCATGCCATATCCTTGAGGAGTGGCTCTTGTTTAGTGACAGTCTATTATAAATGACACAATTGAATTTGTGATTTTTAAACAGTATCTGATATACACCATGTGTGTTAATAAAGGATTTGCTATGCCCTGTTACTGGCAGTTTTAGAAGCATCATCCACAATTGAACATTTTAAGTTTTGGCAATGCTGTATGTTACTGCTCAGAGAGAGAAATTTTTTGTCATTCCAGATACAACAGAAATCTTGGCAATATTATGAAATGACTCGTAGAAGACATAAACACAGTGTATCACCTTCTGAATTTTTGGTGCCTTGGCCATTTTCATTTCTTCTTTCAAGGAAGGAACCTATGAGTAGACATATGAAGCTAGAGGGGCTTCACAATTAGTTTTTGAGTTCCTGATTTGCTTAGGCACATGTATTTGTAATGAGATTTTGCAAAAATTAATGAATTAACCACTGTTTGTTTTACTCTAGCTGGTTTTTCTTGAGTTTGTTGAAGCTCTTCTTCACTGTGCATTGGTGTATGTTACCAGTGGTATGATTAAGGAGCAGGTAGATCGAGAATATCAGAAAAGAAGTAACTTTGGAATGGAGGGCTTCTCTGAAGGAACCACAAGTGAGACTTTCTACATGCAGTATTCTCTCTCCCAGGTAATGCTGATGCAGACTGATAAAATATTATTACTTGTCCACTTAAAGAGAGCAAAATCAGGCCCTGCAAAAGCCCAAACATAGGAATTAAATTCCTGTCTTTGTATAAACACTCATTTGAATGAATCCTTCCGGTTTGCTTTGTTTGTTGCTACCTTAGATTGTAACATCAGTGTAGACACTTCTAACTTGCATGCACATTTTTGTAAATAATTCTAATTACACACAGAATCCTTGTAAGTCTCCTTCTGTTCAATGAGTGGATGGACTGGTGGCAGAGATGCCTCTCCTGCTTTAAGTGGAGCGTCAAAACTGATGTGTAAGAGCGGCCTCGAAGCCGCTGGCATGTTCCCAGGGGATACACTGCTCTTTTCTTTTTGCTATTTTTTTTAATATTGATTTAGTAGGTTGTAAGATGCTGCCTGTGACACTGGTGCACCCTGCTGTGGGTGGCAAAGAAGCCAAAGTAATTTTCAGTTTTAAAAGGGGCTAGCATTTCACCTACTGTTAAAAATAATATGTTCCTGTGCCTATATGTATGCGTGTGCCCAAAAGTGGTGTATTTCTGTGGCTAACAAAGTATTTGCTCCTGTAAGAAGCCTTTGCTAGTCTTATTTAGAATATTAGTTGCTGTTTTCTACATAAAGCAGAACAATGTGATTTCAGTATTGAATTTCAGCACAAGACCCAGAATTTATTAACTGAATTTTAAACTTCTTGCTAGCTGCTGAGACACTGTGAAGACAGAGGGCAAAGTCTTCAAGAATTTCTAATGGGTGAGTACTGTAGTTAATCATAAGCATCCACAGGCAGGGGTGGTAGAGGAGATACATTCTTGCTACAGCTTTAAAGGTGATTAAAACAGTAGTTAATAATTGAAACAGTTGGACATATTGTAATTACAGAGGGTAAAGGCATTCTGTTCTGTATTTACCCAAAGGGTTTACCTCTTCATGTTTGGTTTCCAACAGCTGCTATGCTCAGCTGGGCAAGTTTCAATCTCTGAACTTTGAATGCTTTTTTAATTACAAGCTATCACATTCTTCCTTAAAAAAACTGTTCCCAGAAATGAGGAACACTGAAGACCTACAAAAGGGCCATCCCTTTCCACTTGCAGTCATAAGTTTCTCACAGTTGTCATCTTGCATTCTATGCAGAAGCAAATGTGCACTGCCTACAAATGTGAAGAGGAAGTGCATCAGTGCAGCCAGGTTTTTCTGTCAGAATTTCAGATGTGAAATATTTTATTCCAAAAGATATTTGAAATAGAAATATTCCTACAAATGCATGTTTAACTTGCATGTTGCAGATGAACTAGAAGCCCAAACTGGAAAAGATAAGGAATTTGATTGGTGGATGTATCAAGTGCAAATCTTTTTTACAAACAAGTTGTTTCCAGCTTACCAGCATGAAAAAGTGTTGAAGGCAAAAATAAAAGAAAATCGAATACGGAATGCTGAGTTGACTGAGCTGAGAAGGAGGAAGGATGAGGAGATAGCAAAGTGAGTATTTTACCTTCTATTAACAAAGTTACTGAAAATGCAAAATTTGCTTTAATAAAGTAGTACCACAACCAGCTCATCTAAACATAGAATGTAATGTGCAGAATGTAACTTGTGTGACTTAATGGCTGTCAGGACTAATGACTACAGGCTGCTTTCAGGTTACAGAAATGTCTTTCCTGGTACTTAATCCCTGCTCTATGTAAGGGAAGTCAAGTCAAATGTGTTTTTTGTATACTGTAAATTGGACTTGTAGAACTAAGTAGCTGGACTTCTTGCTTCTCAGTTCATACTGTGAATATAGTTGCAACTGCTTGGCCAGTATAAATGTGTCTCCCTCACTGCAGTACATAACTTTAAATCTTGTTCGCTCAGACTCATCGCTGAAAGAGAAGCAGAAGATGCAAAAAAACAGAAAGAAGCTGCAGAGTCCAAGAGTACAGTTTTTAAGGAGCTAGAAGAGCCTAGTGCACAGTTTGCACCCCCTCCAAAGGAAGAGGTATCTGCTGTACCAGCCCCAGCTGTTACCAAGGTGCCTACAGGAACCAAGAAGAGGAGGAAGTAAATCTTCTGATGAGATCCACTAAACTGACAAGAATGTAAGTGTTCTTTGAAGAAAAAAAATACAAACCAAAACCCACACCAAATAACACTTCCACTGGCATCTAAATCACAAGTGCTATAAAAGTGAGATTTGCTGTTCTGCTGAAACTGAACTTCAAGGCCAGCTGTCCTTCAACAAAGAGCCTTGGGAAAAGGAATATGTGGGCAGTTAAATAAAGTGTAACCCTCTGCAAAAATAAACAAAGCTATTCCAGCAATCAGTGTTAGCTAATTAGTTAAAACTTTTATCAGTGTTAAGCTCTGTATTGCCTTATGTTCCCTCTCATGATGGTATTGCTGAAGTAAATGGCTTCATGTTAAATCAGTTTTACATACATGAAGTAAGTCAGATAAGTATTTTTTGTGGTCCAGTCTGATTGTGTTTGGGGAATACTTGCAGGTAGGAAACTGATGACAAAGAGGTAAATTGAAGCAGCAGTTGTTAAAAACAGGTCAGGTCAGCTTAGAACTGGAGCTAGGAAGTTCTTCAGTCAGAGGCCTTTTGTAAACAGCCTGATTTCACATCACAGCGTAACATCCTGCGTATTTTATACAAACCAACACAGAGATCAAAAGATGCCCTTAAAAGTGTAACAATTATTACTTGTATTTTATTTGCCAGTAAAATATTCACATAACATCAGAATGGAATGGTACAGGTGAATTCAGACTGGTTTTTAATTTGTTTGCACATACATAAACTTTTTTAAAATCTAGAAATTTCATGATCAGTTTACAGATTTTAGTAGAAATTTTGATTCTTACAAAGCAAGTATTGCTTTACTATTGTCCTTATTCCAGTCAATAATATGACTAATAACTTTTCATGTTGAACAAGTGTCTGACATTGACATCTTTATAAATCAGTCCTTTGCAGATCAATCCAAGAAGAAAATATTATTAAATTGTGTTGCACATAGTTTCTTCACTTCTTCTGTAAAACAAACAAAAAAACACACATTTTTAGAAATTATGATATTTTAAAAGGACCTATGTAAGAACCAGGGCTAGCATCAATTAGAATATAATTAAATAGATGAGGAAAAAAAAAAAACAAACCCAAGATTCTGCTGTAGAAATTTTTTTTGTTGTTTTTGGTAAGAGAAAATTGAGTCAAGTCAGAAATTTCAGTCTGTCTGAAAGAGGAGCTTAAGTGGCAAAAGTGCAAATGAGGAGGAGTTGGCTGGACCATTTGTCTTGTCAAACCTCCACACTGCAACAGCCGAATACCCAGCTTCCACACAAGGAAGAAAATTATAATTCCTTTTCAGAGGAAGGAGGGATTGCTGGAGTTGGTTACAATAAATGAAGTCAACAAAGCTTTTTGCTTTTAGCAGTTTGGCAGACAGTGGTGCAGGGGTAGCAGCACTTCCTGGATTTATAAGGCACACAAAGAAATATGTACTGTTTCTGCACTACAGATTTGGTCCTGAAGAATAACAGTCAGATAAATCATGCAACCGCCTTCTCTTCCTAAAATTTAGATTATTATGCTTTCATCTTTAAAATAAATAAATAAAATAATTAATTATTTTCCATCATCCCTCTGAGAGTACTGCCTCTTATTAAAATACACAGTCCCAAAATTGCTGCTGTCATACTCAAACTACTCCTCTTAAAAATGAATCTATTTAAAAGCTTACTGCATCTTCATGTTGATTTGCCCTTTTTACTTTTAAGAGTAAATCAGTCTTTAAATAGTGTTAAAAATAGACAATAACTGAATGAATACTAATGCCAGGAGAGACATGATGTATGAATAACCTACTACTGGATCACTGACAAAAGTCAGATATAACAGTTTTCAACTAATACACTTCATTAATTGTTCCTCAGCTTCATAGGGTACTTCTCTATTTCCAAGGAGGAAGAATAACTGATTAAGTATTTGTCAGGCATACTTAAATGATTTCGCTATTTTTTTGTAGGAAGGCAGACTAAAACCTTACAGAAACTTACCCTGTCCTGTCTGTCACAGATCAATCTGTCCTTAGATTTTTGGATCAGGTGAATCTTATTACTTCTCCACAGACAGATATTTTAGTAGTAACTACTGGAAGGTAATAAAAACCAATCCTTACCGTTAACTTCAATCAGATTTGCATTTTTTTGATTCAAAATAACGTACAATTCTCGTTGGTCAGACTTTTTCCCAACTACCCAGTAATCGCTCATTGCCTTCACAATAATTTCCTCATCTTCATCAACTCTGAAAGAAGTTTCAGAAAGTAAAGGTGATGACAAACTGATTTTCAGCAATTTTCAGTACAAATGATTATGAATAATGCCCTAATTTGTTGTCTGTGTAGTATCAGAGTACTAGCTTAATAATTCAATAATTCATCAATCCAAGATGAAAACTTCACAAATAAGCTGTGCAGAATGATTTAGTCATTTAAGGACAGTTTTAATTTGTCTGCTCGCTCAACCACTCTGCTACTCTGAAGAAAACATGTCTTCCTGGGAGTTAAGGACACACTTCAAACACTGTTTTGGTACCATGACTAGCGTACAGATGGATACACTGTGATGATAATAGGCTCTCACACATCACGTTGTTAAACCTACAACTCAACCATACTGAAGAACTAGGTCTGTTGTGTAAGGCTGTCAGTAACCCAGTACTTCTGTAATATGTAACTTTTTCATTGAAAGAAAAATGAAAAACTGGAAAAATTTAAGTGGGACAATTGCTAGTTCCTAGTTAGAGCTATAGACATCACAATCATTTTGTAGTGAAAGGAAGGTCTCTTCACCATGAAATAGGTAAGAGGATCCCATTTACAGAAAGCTAGTTGCATTTTCTAGGAGCAGTATTGTAATAACTGCAAGGTTTGTATTCCATCTATTGCCCAGTCCCTAAAAGCAGCCAGTTACTCCAGAGGAGCACATGATAGGTTGAAGCAGGTTTTCCTGTTCTTTATTCTACTTAGTGTGAAATTAGCCACACACCTAAGTGCAAAAGCACTAGATGAAGCTTCAGGTTTCTTACACTTTCTCTAAAGCTTCAAACAGATTTTCTAATATAGTACAGAGGCCCTGGTCCTTTCTGCAATTTTTTTTTTTTTAAAGAACAAGAAAAGTTTATGTATGACATATACCTCTAACCACCACCACAAAATGTTTGTTATGGTGGTCATACTAAAGTCCATCATACAAAGTTGTGAAAGTCATCCATGTCAAAAAGGCACGGAAGCTTCACAAATTAAAAAAATCTAATTGACAGAAGGACTTAAAAAGACAATTTAATAGCTGAGCGTTACCTAGAGAAGTCACTGTTGATATCACCAAGAATCTTCATGAGGTCAGGATGTACAGATGCAAGTGATACACTGGGTGTTTTCCTCATGTGAATGGTGCTCTTCTCTGCAAGGTTCATGTGGTTGAAGTAGATGAACTTAAACTGAGGCTCCTTCTCAGCCCTAGAAAGATTCAGGAAAAGGAAGTGACTTCTAAATACCGCCATGGTACCTAAGCATGAGACTCAGAGAGAACAGTTGTCAGCTAGCCAGTGTAAAACTAAGACATCCTGAAATTATTTTCATGTTAAAGACACCAAGTAAGACTTGTGGCAAAATCAAACATCATTTCAATACTTAAACGAGAAAATCAAATGAAAAAAAAGTTTTTCCTCTTCTTGGGCTGCTAAGAAATAGACACACTGCAGTCTGACAGCCTGGTCCCATGTATCAGCAGTATTTTGTTTGCATTTTTTGGCTATTTTTTCTCCCCACTGTTTTGTTTCCTTGCCATGTCAGCTTACATTGGTTTTTAGACAGAGGCTTAGTCTTTAAACTGACTAATTGGGAATCTTCTATTCACCTCTTTAATTTTTCTATCATAAAAAGAAAGAGCTCTGCCTTGATCAATGCAATTAAATATTCCATCATCAGTGGTGTGGCCAAGTGAGACTATTCTCAAATTTTTGCCATTGTTACTTTTTTCCATTTCCTCTTCTATTACAGTAATATAACATCTGTCACAGCTGTCATTCTGTAGGAGCCATAAGAAATTTAAATTGGCAAAAACTGGCTGTAGCAAGTGGTACTACAGGCCATGTATTATTCAGAGTGAAGGAGATACCCTGATGACACCAGTCACCTTAGCAGACAACTGGATACACTTTCTCTCTGTCACTCCAATGAATTAGTTTCAAGAAACCATATCACGTTTTCAGGACACTGTGGCATTAAATTTTAAAAAAGTTAAAGCAGCCAAAGCCAGTACCAGGTAACATAAAAAGACCCCCAAGTAGTCTGGGAAAGCAGAAGTCAAAAGAAATCAACATAAGAAAGGAGGTGGGTACAGAACCAGCAGTGTTTTTTTTCCTTTTCTTTAAGAAACTCAAATATTCTAATTGCCCAGGGTTATCTGTGAACTTCAAGACATTCTGTCTTGCTCAAGAAAAGTTGGGAAGTATAAACTGAAGTTAAGGTTGTACAGGAACTGCTGCTTTTCTATTTCAACATGCAGGGAGATGGATGGTAAAAATGCAGACTTAAGTTTTTTATCTTGTAGATATGTCAGCTAGTTTCATGTTCACATATGAAGGAAACAAAATCCAAATATTCCACCTATACCTGAATAATCAGTTAACAGCTTGGGAATGAGTTGGTAGAATCTTAATTGATAATAGTGAAGAATTATTATCTTAACGTTTACATGATTTTTTTTGTAGCAGTTCTGCATATAGAGGAAAAAGGTTTCAGCTACACAATGAACATTTATTCCTGTATAAATAACATGCATGTTACTACTTCAGGGAGGCTTGAATATGCAGCAACAAGGACTTTATAAATGCTTAAGGTACAGAAGGGTAGATAAATGTTGTTTAAGATACACAGCTACCTCAATGCTTTCAACATTTAGGAAGACGTTGCTATTATATACGCAGTCCAATAAGCCTAATTTTTAACCAACTAATACAGGACTATGACAGAAACAGAAATGTGGTACAAACCCTGATATTCTCTTGTTGATGTTGTATTGTTCGCATATGTCTGATGCTAACACAGTGAGCTGAGGCCCAACAATGCTGTCCAGTTTACGGCAAAACTCCAGTGTGGGTGGAATTGAAGCTAAGATGGTAAAGAAAAGGAAGAAGTGAGATTCTCTTCCAAGAGTAGAGAGAGTACAATTTCTGTAGTTGCTTTCCTTAAACACCATTGGAAGCCCTAGGACAAATTTATCTTTTAATTATACTCATGCACTGTGCAAATCATCCATGAAGCTAACTTTAAGCAATACTTAGTCATTTTATTGTGTAAACTGAATTACCAGTGGGGCAAAATCAAAAGATTGATAATAAGCACTCAGGAAGAAGAAACTCAAACAAGAAATTAACAGGAGTATTTTTCAAGAGTAAAACGAGTCTTATGCATTTTGAATTAACTGTGTCTCACTTTAGAAATGATACTAGCAGGTACTTACCATCAATCATAAAGCAGACAGCTGCACTCATGGCCTGAAACAAAAAAAAAAGTTAAAACAAAAACATTTACAACAGGTTACTTCAGCACCTCAAAGAAATGGCAGGACTTCAGTGAAGTCACACATTGGTCAACCAGTTTTTAAAAAATTACTAGTGTTACTAAAAATTCACCCAGTTTAAAGGTAACCATCATGCAATCATCCATAACACAGGATAGTTACAATCTTAAACCCTGTGTATGGGAACTGTTTAGTCCTGGCCTGAACCACTGATTGAGCACCTGGGGAAGAAACTGTCAGGTCTGGGAGCACAAGTGAAGGCAGTTCACCTGTGGGACAGGAAGAGGTGGAGCCTGGCTGCAGCTCTCTTAGACCTCATTTAAACTGCCACTGGGGAAGTGGCATCCCATCCCTCCTTGGTGAAGTTTTCCCCTGTGAACCTTGACTCTTCTGATACAGGTGAGCAATTTTCTTCCATTCCTTTCCTAATAGCCTCTTTCTATTGCGTCAGTTCTTCTGTCATTACACTTTTGGTGTAATGCCTTTCCCATCATACTGATCTGTCCAATTGCTATATCCTGTAAACTGCACTGAGATTTAAACAGGAGAAATGTAAAATGTATTAATAAATGAATTCTATGCAAGGATGTATATCTGCTAGAAACTGCCTCCCCACCTATTAACACACTATAAAGATAAGTATGAAATCACAAAGTTAAAGGCTAACATCTTGTTTTGATGAAGCATTATTTTGGGAAGGTACAGAAGAGAGGAAAAGAGGAGTCAGGTTTTAAAGCTTCTTGTTCAAAATTCCAAAGAGTTTTCTGTCTCTTCAGTCTGGTCATATCAATTCACATCTGTATGCAATTCACAAGTATTTCATATCACTGGTTTCCTCACTGTATATAAATTCTTAGATTTGAGGAGTAATTGCAGAGAAAAATGCAATACCTTATAAACAATTAGATGAAGCTCTTCATACGTGTCATCAGTGTTAACAAATATTTTGGGGAATCTGCATTTTGCTTCTGGATCGTTAAGATTTAAGGGTCCAGTAAGAAACCTATAAAATAATTTAACAGCTTAGATGTGATGCATTCTTGTATTTCAGTTTTTCTTATTTAACGGATGTTTGTGAAGTTAGCAACTACTTGCATCTTTGAATGGATCTGAAGACAATGAGTACTGAGCTATCCAGAGAAGCACAGAGCTCTTTTTCACTGCTACTGGGAAAGCCTGCATCCTTTGCTTTCCACCAGTAGCTTTATGTAGAACAGTGGTGTATTAGAGGAACTTAACTTTGAGGGGAAAGCCGGGAGAGCTCGTGCCATTGCTTCAATCCCTACACAATACACTGTATCAGACAAAGGGAACTACAGCATTAAAAGAAAGATGTCCAAATCCATGATTATTCAGATTTTGCCCAGTTGCTTACATGCCCACCCTGACACACTGGGTACAGTATCATTAGAAACATGCACCTTTGTCTCAGTGCCTGACTGAAAGGAAGTGTCTGGAGTGCTGCCAAAACTTTTCATGCAGTACATTAAGAACAGTGGAGAAGAGAAGGCTTAATTACTGTTACTGCATACTTTTTCCTTCCAGAGGTTAGGTTTTACTTAGTGCTGACTACTGTGTGGCCCATGGAATAAACTACGTGTGGCATGTGCATCCCAAAATAAATTCCTTCCTCTCAAACATTTTGCCCTCAAGGGAAGCAGCAGTAGATGGAGACAGTTATTAAGAGCTACCTTCCATAATGTTGTAGATTTCCTGGCATTTCAGCTCGTATTGGAGAATCTCTTCCTGCTAACTGAAGCAAAAAGGAACAAGAAAAAACAGCTTAAAGGTATTTCCTGTTAATGTTTTGTGGACTGTCTTTAAATCATACCAAAGCAAACCATTTGCAGAAAATAACAGTTGGCTAAAGTGCAAGAGTTGCTGACAGGGCATTCAGATTTTGCATTTATTAATTTTTAAATGTAATTTATGGAGCTCTGCCAGAGTGGGAGAAATAGGAAGGGCAACTAACTGCTTGTGGTCTGAATGGCATTTCACACTGAAACAAACACCGTAAGTCAAGCGTTCTCTCTTTGAAAAGCTTGCTAAAAGCCACAGGAGCTTGCTTTTCAGTTAAAGGAGGTGAAAAGGCTCTGCCAATAAGGCTTGCAGACCTTCAAAATTCCCTTTAAGCAGAGTCAAAGACTCTGAGGTCAGTTAGGAGTTCCTAAGATACTGTATGTCAAAATTGCTGTATTTGATCAACAATGTGTTAACTACAAAACAACACATGACTTGCTCAATTATCTTAAAAAACAAAACAAAACCTTACAAGTGTTAATATGCATTAACATTACACATCTTTGGTAGACCCAAATGTATGTTTTTAAATAATTTCATTTTAAAATAATATTGTATTAAAATGCTCGCTTCCTATGATAACAGAAGTGTATGAGAAGAACAGTAAGACACATTTCAATCCCACTTTCTGTTAGTTATAAAAGATTCAGCTCTACTTCAACAGCTTGTAGGCTTTATTGAGGATGGTGGCTATGAACATACCTAGCATCCTCTTTGAAGTTTGAGCAGGTCTCCACTGGTGCTACAAGGAGTCGTTAGGTATCAGCATTTAGGAAAGCCCCTATCAGGGACTCATATTCAGAGTATCAGCAGAATTCTGATATACTGTAATTGATAGGTGCAAACATTACTGACTTCAGTTGAGTGTCCCAAAAACAACAAATCTCAGATATTCCTAAACTGAAACTTAAGGTGAGGAAGGGAGAAGTGATGCTCCTCTTTTACGTTTCAGACTTCAGTGTTACAGGATACACAGAAAAAATAAATCCAGTGTATCATACCTCAGGCTCCATGTGTCTTGGGAACAGAGATGTTGTGAGATACTTGTACAGAATTCTCATATCGTCTTGTTCCAGTCCACTCCTAAAGCACAGGGAGATGGAAAAATGCAAATTGTGTCATGTGGTTTTCAGGTCACATTTTCCCCCTAATCACAACCCAGACAGCAAAACAGAACTGAGGTGGGTAGCAACATTTCAGTGTCCTGGTAGATTAAGTCTCAGAATATTTGTTTTATTTAAAATGTTATTTCATTTCCTAAATTCAAAACATATCCAAGACTGCTTTAACATAGAGTTGTTTTTTTCTACTACCATATTCAGTGTCATAATTATGTAACTTAAGCACAAAGGAGAGTTGTTCTTTTCTGTGAAAGTTGAAAAAATAAAATGCTTAGCTGGAAGTGAAGCACTATGCCCTGAACAGCTCTGCCACGCCAGTAAATACCCCCCAGATCCCACAGAATAAGTTACTGAAGTACCTACCAGATCAGCTGATCATTGTAGAGAAATGCAGTATATTTGACTATGTTTAGGCTTTCTTCCATCCTATTAATAAATGACTGAATTTTCAAGTAAGTCATTTTATCCAGTGGAAAGAAGCTGATTCCACAAAATACATCCAGCAGATCACAAGACTGTAAGTGCAGTGTCTGCAAGTACTAAGAGAATAATTGCCATTGTTTTTGAGAATTCAGAAAGCTTCCATGACACATTTCAATCGAATCCCCTGTAATCTAGGTTAAGGACCCCAAAAACTTTCAATTCTGTTTGTGCAAAGTTTTTCTTTGTGTCAACATGATTCCAGGTCTCAGCTTACTCATATTTCATCAGCTAGCTTTTAAGGCCAGCTCAAGATCCTTTGAGAGGATAAGAAAGCACAGCCTTTCATACCAGTGTTCCATTTCAGAAGTAACTGTAAAAATTAACAGATTAGCTTGTGACATGCAAAGGAAAAGATTATTTTCTTTCCTCATATAGCATTTAAAATCTCTGGGTAAAGCTTACAATCCGTCCAGCATCCTGGTCTGTGCAAGATAAGTGAGCCAATGGCTCCCTCTACAGTCATTTCACATTAGCAAAAAAATTACCTTGCTACTCAGAGCAGCATATATTATTAGCATAAATTATTATGATAACAGACCAGTAGTAAAATGTCAACAAAAATTTGATTCATATACATAAGACAGAATAGCCAAAGTTATTTCTTTCACAGTTTCTTTACAGTTTAAATCTTATTTTCTTTCACAGTTTCAGTGCAGACCAAGCATGCCATCAATGTTTGGCCAATTAACTCAACAGGCTCACAGCAGAACATCTCCATGAAAGTTTTTTCTAAGCATTTCTTATTCCCCAGGAGAAAGAGAAATATTTTTCCCTTGGGCTTACACAAATCTCAGTGCCTACTCTTTTATCTTCAGTAGGAACTTAAAAAGAAAAGTAATATATTTAGATTAAAATCTATTGATTCTCTTTTTGCCATACTCTGTTTTTGAATTTAGTCTAGAAAATGTAGACAGCAGCTAATTAAAAAGCACTCCTTGTGCTGTCAAGGTTTTATCCTAGGCCTTACTTTAATCTTACAATAAAACAAACATGCAGACAGACAAAACTCCAAGATGAAACAAAAGCACACAAAGAGAACAATTTTTTTTAAATACCAGTTTAAAAGGACTACTCTCCACCTTTATCAGAGCTATCGACAGTCAGGTGTCTGCGACAGTTACTCAGAGACACTAACTGCTGACAGCAGTCCTCAGCTTCCTTCTGTGCAACAGACACACAGATGCCACCTTCTAAAGTCAGCCTGATGAAACTTTTCACATCAAAACTGATTCTAGATCTGACTATTTGGAAGTTACATGAATAATATTTGATTGACTTCCTGCTCAGAAATAGGTTTTGCTTTCCATCTTTTTGCTCAAGCATCTGCTTTTCAGAGTTGAAGCTAAATACTGAAGACAAGTTATAAACAAGGTGTATTTTCTGAAACCTTATCAGGCATGACTACTGATACCACAAAGGAAAAAAAAAATTAAAGTATCACCACTACCCATCACTTCACAGTGCTATGGGACTTGAATGCCTGTACATGTAGGCTGTGGAATCACTATCTCCAGATATTTTCAAGAGCCAGGTTGGATGGGGCCATGGGCAATCTGTTCTAGTATCAGATCTCGAGGTTGGTGGCCCTGCCTGTGGCTGGGGGTTGGAACTTGATGATCCTTTGGGTCCCTTCCAACCGAAGCCATTCTATGATTCCATCTTAGTAGCAAGCAGGAAGTATTTGGAAAAAGTGAGTAACCAGACTTGGTGTTGTTGCTGCATCTCTTCTGCTGTGCATGCGTTACAATCTCACTGAAGCCACATAGAGAAGACTTTGGATTTTATTCCCAATGAACAATTATACTGTATGTGTTCTTACCCGATGGAAGAATTTCTCTAGTCTCTCCTTTAAAACTTTTACACCTCCATCTTCCATTGCTTTCAGAAACGTGCCATTGAAAAGCTAGTGGTTAAAAGAAGTCAGTCAGTTGTGTAGGTGCTTTAATTTCCTGCAACTCAACAGTAAAGCTTATGTTCCTCACTATTTCAACTCTGCATAGATCCAAATGTACCCTTTTATTGGGAAAGTCTTTCTGATTTACAGTCTAGATATATACAGTAGCAGAGTCACAATTAAAGTATTCTCTATTAGCAGCAAAGTTACTTATCTGTGTTGCTTAATCATCTTATTTTCTAAAAGAAATTGGCCAGATTGATGGCCTTTACTCAGTACTGAATAACTAATAGATAGTATCTAATACCATCAAAATCAAGTGGACTTGACAGAAATTAGAGGGCTCTTATTTCTACAGTAAGCTAATGAACTAATGCTGGCAACAGCAACAGTTAAATTTTTTTCTTCCACTGCCACAGTAACAGCTTCAGGAAGAGAGCAGCCAGCAACAGTGAGCCTGCACATCCAGATGGTATCACGAGGATTTCCTCCACTGCGCAGAAGAGTCTGTGTTATTAACCCTACCTTGTACATGCTGTAGCACTGCTGCAGAACTGAACTATAAACCTTGTCCTGCAGAAAACAGAATAAGGCATTAGTGTAAGCAGAGGTAGTATTTAGAATATTTTGGCTGAGCTACACACAAATGTTTTCGAAGAGCAGGCACATGCACAGATGAGTGAAATTGATCTCTGGAAATGTGCACAATCAGCATTACTTTATACCTCTAAGCTATGAAAGTGAGTCACCTCACATTTAGGATCAAAAGCATTATTAACTCACACACAAGATGTTACAAATACTGTATTTCCCGAAGGCCAATGGTTAATCTTATCAAGAAGAAAACAAGTTGGGTACTTCTGATAGTACTTTAAAACGCAATATAACTGATGAAAAATGGGAGGGGGGGGGGGGAAGAGTTCAGTATTACCAGCAATTCTTCTTCCTGGTATTCATAGACTGGCTTTCCATCTTTGTGTTTTTCTATTATGGGATTTCGTACAACCTAGAAAATGGAACAGGCTGGCATTAGACAATGCAGAATGCATTGAGAACATTCTGATACAACATTTTAGAAATATGCATATCATGTGCATAAGTACCATGACCATCCAGAAGTTCTCTTCAGGTTCATGGAAAAACTGCCTGTTCTTCTGTGTATGAAGGGATTTTGCAGGTTTTGTTGGACTAAAGGTCCTGGAAAGAAAACATATGCAGATACAGATACTTATGTACACATGCAAAAAGAAAACCTGTATGATTGGAAAGTTTAAAACATACTGTTTGCACTAATAGAATGAGCCACACAGTCAGACTTTATACCTTGTGAATTGCACTATAGCTTCACATAGTCCCACATTTCTAATTTTTTCATTCTTTTCTACTTCATTTGGGTGATAGAAGAGAATCTTCTTCTCTTCCTAAAATTTGAAATAAGAAGGAAAGCAAAATACATTTTAACAGAATCGAGGTTAGAGAATACGCAGCTCAGTTTGTTTTTAAGGCCTAATCTCTTAATCTTCTAGGTAGAATTATATCTTGTACCTAAACAAGCTTCCAAAGCAACAAATAAAAGGCATAGTTAAGCACACTTAAACAGTCAGCCCAAGACATTTCAAAAAGGTTTATAAATTCCAAAACTATTTGAATCATAGGACGTAACCACAGCCAGTTCAAAGCAAGGCTAGTTTCAAAGCCAGATCAAAGCATGGCCAGCTTCAGAGCTAGCTCCAACTGCTCAGGGCCGGTCAAGTTCTGAACATTTCCAAGGCTGGAGATTCCACAGCCTTCCTGGGATCCATTCTGGTGTTTTATCATTTCAGTGTGAAGAATTTCTTCTAGCTCATCAGAAGTTCCCTTGCTACAAGTTCTTCTATTGCCTCTCATTGTTTTCCTGTACGTCTTCAAGAACCTGGCTCTGTCCTCTCTATAACCACCTTTGAGCCAGGAGAAATCAGCTATCAGCCTCCTTCTCATGTGCCGTTCTTCAGCCTGCACAGTTCTCTAGGGGTCTCCTTGTACATCACACTGATGTACAGCAGCCCCCTGACCAACCTGGTGCCCTTCATCTTCCATCCAGTTTGTCAGTATTTTTCCCACTCTGGGAAGTCCCAGAGGACCTTTGTGCTCAAAACAGGGTAAGCAACCGCTTTGTCTGGCTGCCAGTACACTCTCACACAGCACAGGATGCCGTCCATTTGAACAAAGGCACACTGCTGATTCATATGCGACCTGCTGCTCACTGGGACTCCCTGGTCCCATTTGGGCAAAGCCCCTTTCCAACCAGTCAGCCCTGGGCCCGTCGTGCTGCACGAGGCGGTTCTGCCCCACTCGTAGCTCTCAGCATTTGCCTTCGCTGAACTCTGGGAGGTTTCTGCTCGCCCAAACCCCCGCCTTGCTCAGCGTCCCTGTGAGCAGCTCCCCCTGTTCTGGGATTTGGTGAGGAAGCATTCAGCCTCATTACTGGGTCATTAGTAAATACACAATGCATGAGGACGCAGCCTTGTGCCAAAACACTTCTGGAAGTGAAGACAGTCACATGAACCGTGCAATTTGTTATCACCTAAAAACAGACAACTTCTTACTACAATTAAAGGTGACAGTAGCATGAAAACACTGCTGGCGAGAACTTGGACTACGCCAAGTTTTGTAGTGAGTTACAGCGCGATGGATAAAGTTATCATCCCTGACACAGCACCACCAGCCCAGCCCCCGGCCGCAGCATCTCACGGGCTGCCCCGAGCCGGCCCCGGCTGCCGCTCCCCCCGGAGCGGACACAGCCGCAGAGCCGCGCTGCCCCCACCGCCTTTGTTCGCGGGGCCCCGCGGGGCGAGGCGCCAACCCGGCGGGTGCGCACTGCCGGCAGCGCTTCGGAGCCGGGCAGCCGAGCCCGGCCCGGCCGCCCCCGGCGCCCTCTGCGGAGTCGGGGCCGGGCCGCTCCTCTGCCCCTCGGCTCTCCCCACCCCGCCGGTACCTCTCCCTCTTTGGGCCCCAGCTTGGGGTTGTAGATGAAGAAACTGAGCAGGGTCGGAGCGAGCTGCTTCTCCTGGCCGGCGCCCGCCGCCGCCGTCGCCATCCCGAACCGGAAGCGAACGCGCCTGTGGCCGGCCGCCGCCGCAAACCATCGGGGAGCAGCCCGGGGCCCTCCGCCGGCACCGGCCCGGAGCACTTCCGCCTTCCTCCCTCCTCCCCGGAAGCGCGCGGCGCCATCCCGGAAGCGCTCCCGGGCCCGACGCGGGCCGCGCTTCACAGCGCCCCCAGCGGCTGGGCGGGGCGCCGCCGCCTCGTGCTTTTCTGCGAACTTCCAGACCCAACCGAAGCAAATTTCGGTGTGAATTTAGAAGTAGAGCCAGCTACGTAAGAGGCGCGTCACCGCCCCGTACGGGTACGCAGCCTGGGACCTGGAGAAGCCAGTTACGTGTTGCTGAAATAAATTCCTGTACGGGGCAGAAGACGTAACGGCACCTGGTGCCACGTGGTCTCGCAGGGAAGGCGTAGCGGGCCGCTCTCAAATCGCGCGGGTTGTCTGGAACGCAAGGGTGCGCTCGCCGTGTTTTCCCTTTCCGCGCTCGTCGCTGCCTGTCGCCGTCCCGCCCTCACGCGTCCCTTAACGCCGTCCCGGGGCGGGGCGGCACGGGGCGCTTCGGCCGGGCGGCGGGGCGGGGAGCTGCCGGCCTCACGGCGGCCGCACGTGGGGCGGGGCGCGTGAGCGGCACGTGAGCGGCACGAGCCCGGTGCGGCTCGAAGCCGCGGTGCGGAGCTGCGGAGCTCAGCGCCGCCGGGCCGCGCCTTGCAGCGCTCGCGGCGTTTGAGCCGAACCTCGCCGTGCGGGCGGCAACGGCTGGGCCGTGCCGTGCCGTGCCGGGATCGCCTCTGGGCGCGCTCAGCACTCGGCGGAGCGGAGCTGCTGCCCGTGGATAGGAGGGCCGAGAGCTGTGATGGGCGAAATGTCCGGACGGGCTGCGTGCGGGCGGTGGCTGCCCGCACTGTGAGCTCTGACGGCACTCTGCTGTGCTGAGCCGAGCACCCCTCGGAAAGGAATGGATGCATCTGGAGTGGTTGCTGAAATGCAGCGCTGCCCAGAGCCGTCCCACCTGCTCTTGGCGTGGGTGTCTGTGCTCCTCTGCGAAGAGTAAGTGATAATAGATTTGATTAATTCAAATTATTACATCTCTAATGTACAAATTAACAGGGCAGGAGGAAACTTCTATTGAGGTTCCGGTTTCATCCCATCTTCTTAATTGTGTGTGCAGTAACACCACACCTTCACATTTGCAAAGTGGCATCGAATCACCCTGAGTTTGAAATGTGATTCCTAACCCATGATGATGTAAAATTAAACTGCTGCATAAGTACATGGAAGTTTGACAGGACAACCCTGGCATCAAGAGACAAACAATTAAGAACTTTATTAGCGCTTTCCAATTATTACTAAAAAAGAAAATAGGAGCATGTAGCCACACTCTGTCGAGCCCGTTTGTGGGTACTGCGCTGAGCGCTTCCATCAGCTGCATAGCAGCAGACTTCACAAAAAGATACGCTATAAATCACTGTGGGTGTTGGAGCTGACAGCTGTGACTAAGTACAGCTGACAGCTCAAATAGCTGTTCCATTGGCAGTATGTGGTCTAAACGTGTTAACAAATGCGTGGACTCAGCAGTTTGGGATTAGTTTAGCAAATAAATTACAAAATAGTGCTGTGATCCAGCAAAAAGCACAATGCCTGTGTATCCCTATTCTGTGCCCCCTGTTAATACGTGCCAGGCCCTGCAGCTCTGTGTGGGGATCCTGCCTCTTCCCAAGAGAGTCATTCCTCTCCCCAGATTTGTTCTTAGTGCGATGTCAAGGAATGCGAGCAGCTGTTGGAGCCTCAGAGTGAGTGGAAATGGTTTAATAATGGTTGTGTGTGTTTTGCAGACTCAGAGATTTCATAGTGGAAGGCAGTAACTTTGTGTCAGCTCTGGCTGTGGTTAAGAATACAGTCACTGAATAGCAATACAAATATGTTTTCATGCAGAACTCGAGATTATGAATGTTCTGCTTTATTTCATGTGTTTAACAGGAATGCCTAGCACTTGCTAGTAGCCCACATCTGTGGTGTGCATGAAAGAAAAGCTGGGAAGACAGGATGAGGAAAAGGCTAGACAGGTAATATAGGATGTCAGCTCTGAAGATGAATTACAGGGAGTACATCAGTTATTTTCCTCTGTGAAACCACGACGCCCTCTTTTCTCTTGATTGATTCTAAGTTTTGTAGGTCAGAAGTCTTACAGGAACTTTTCATGCAGGGAACTGCCGAATGTTCTGCTTTCTGGAATTTGAAGGGGATCTAATTTCACCGATCCATTTATTTTGGGTCAGGGCACTGTGTGAATCTTCTGTCCACCTCCTGCTCAGCAGCCTGCCCCAGCGAGGTGTTGCACCTCAGAGGAGAATAACAGAGCTGTTTTTTGCCCATACGTTTCTTTGTCTAGGACTGCGGTGCAGGGCTGAGATGTTGTACAGAAAGAGTACAGAACAACAGCGACTGGAAAAAAAATATTTGGCATGCATTTTCCTGCTTAATGTAATCTGGTTAGTCAAGGTCAGGACATTTAATTGTCAGCGAAACGGAGAGTGGTTTGTTTGTTGCTTACATGTGAACTAGTCCAAGACTCTTCTGTCATCAGGCTGATTTTATTGCCAAGAACAAGCTTTATTTCTTGTGAATATCCTGTGACATCCATCTCGTGCTAGGAGAACCTCCGTGGGTCAAATCCTTTGTGCAAATCTGTTTTTTTAAGGCTCTGATACTCTAGTGAGTTATGCCGAGTGGGCATGTTTCTTAAGAAATATATTTCTTAATCTTAAGAAATATTGTTCAAATTCATTGTTAATTTTTTATCTGTTTAGATCAGTATTACTGTTGCACAATAATACGAAAATGTCATGACCATATTAAATTTTCAGGTGTCCTGGATATCCCAGTGTACAAAGAATTAAACTGAATTAAAATGTTCTGAAGTGAGACAAAAATTCTATTTGTAACCATCAGGTGTTTGGAATGGTAGAGCACTATGTACGTGTTCAGAGCAGCAGACAATTCTTGGCCAGTTCTGCAGCACTCGGATCCCTAACGAGTAATGGCAGTGGAGAAGGCATTAGGATGAATCAGTATAGAAGCTGCCTGGTGTCTTCATGCTAAGAAAAGGAGAAAATTGGTGTACTTCAATGCTTTTGCTTCAGTAATGATCACAGTTGAGTCCGAGATGAATTTCTCAACTACTGTTATGTTATGCATGTCAGATGCAAGTTGGGAGGGGGAAGAGGGCCTGGTATGTTGGCTGAAGATCCGATAACCAAGTCCTGTTTAGCAGTGTTTTGTTTGTTTTTCCTGCACTATCACTGGTATTTATAGAGACTTCTGAGATGATGCAGTATATTCTGAGTGCTGTGATTTACAGGAAAGGGAGAACTGCCCTTTCCAAAACTGCAGCAATGCTGAAGCATTCCAGCTTAATCCAGAGAGCTCATTATTGACAGAACGCCCACTGGCGTCAATCAGAGCCATATATGAGGCTCTGATAAGATCAAGGTCTTTGAGAGATTATCACTTTTCATTTAAGAATTGACACATTTAAGTTTAGTAGTCAGAAAAACAGACATGAGCACAGTATGTGATTAATTTTTATTGGGTAATTTTAAGGGAAATTTCTGGGAAGGCAGAGTTTAGAACAGAGGTAATGGTCCACACGATGAAAAAAATAATAATCAGTGTTTCATTATGTTTCTAATGCAGTGAGTAAACAGCCACTATCAAGATAAATGCAGAAGGGACTGCTGATTTTCAGGGTTTGCAGTTTCTCTTGCAGATTCATCCCAATTCTGTCTTATTCGGTCATTCTGAACCTTTAAGACTGCACCATTTCCTGAAATTCTGTGGGGAAAAAAAAAGAATATTTACAATAGAAATATTAAAATAAAATAATTGGGAGTAAAAATTAATGGCTTATCAAGAGATTAAGAACAGAAATGAATGGAAAACAATGTCTTGGTTTGTGATCAGAACGAAAGAATCATATACAAAAGAAACATTTCTTAAATTTCCCGTTTAGGCAGACAAACGCAGTTAAACAACAGATGAAAGGCAGTGGTTTGTTGACAGTTATAGAGAGTAATGAAGTATTCGGGGTGGTTTTAGTCCTCTGCTCAATGATGATCTGGAGCAAAAATAAAGCAATGGCTAATGTAGAATTTGAGTAAGAAGTGAAGGCCTTAATCAGAAGTTCTAAAAGTCAGTCCCCGTGTCTTATTACTGTTTGTAGGGCTTCAGCAGCTGAGAAGTGCTGATTGGGATGGCAAGCTAAAGCCAAAATCTCTGTGGGGTTCCCCACACGTGTTGTGTTTCTCAGTCAGGGCTGTTATTTGGAAGGTCTTGTCATTGGCCCCTGTGCATTGAGTATCTGATCAGTCCTAACTCAGAAAGGCTCTGTTAAGATACAGATTGCTTCGTAAATCATGTGTGTTTATTCTGGCACGTTTCCTAAGGAGCTGTGCTCGATTCCTCGCCCAGAAGGGAGCAGCAGTTCCCAGCTCCTGCTGCAGGTTCTCTCAGCTCTGCCCTCAGGCCTCTCCCAGTGGGGCGGCTCGCTTCCCACATGGGGCTGCTGCCCTGGGCTCCCGGCCTGGCTGGTGAGCGTCGCCTCCTGTTCAAAATGAGACACAGAGGTGTGGAATTAGGAGACGGGGAGGTTTCTGTGCCGAGCAGCCATTCATCTGCACCAGCATTTCCTCGGAGTGGGTGCAGTGAGCTGCTTCCTGAATGAGCCATTCCTCACCCGATGGGTGATTTCCATCAGCATGCACAGAGCCTCTGGGGTAGTGACACTCGGTTATTCTGTTCCCTTACACAAAAGTGAAGGTGAATGCTATGCAGTGAGCTGCTGGGGGACGCTGCAGGAGGTGAGCGGATGGCGGTGCTGGTGGTTCTCTGCCCTGGTGTGTGCCGCCTCGTGTGATGCTCCTGCTGCCATCCTCGAGAGTAGGTGGGAGGAGAAACAGATCTGTTCCTTTTAAGCAGCTGGACATTTATAGTGAGAGGCAGTGAGAAGGTTCCTTAGGGCAGCCAGGTGTTGCTTTTGTTGTTTGTTTTTTTTCACTTGCTCGCACATAAGGAGTTGCAGAGATGACCCTGTACCATCAGGGACTGTTTCTGACACAGGTCAGTATTGGAAGGCTTTAAGCAAATCACTCAAGGAATCTTAACAAACCACCAACATAAAAGGGAATTGCAAATCACTTAGAGCCTTCTTCTGTTTATATAGAATTTAATACCTTCAGCCCCAATCTTGCCATCCCCGTCATGGTCTGCAGCTGCCAGGAAAGTCTTGGTTTCGGAGGCAGTCAGCACTCTTGCTCCACACTCAAACCTCTGAAGGAAATACCTGGGAGGAAAGCACCCTTTGTTATGGTTGTCACATAATCCTGTTTTTGCTGGCTGTATGATAAAAAGCTAAAGGGTAAAAAGGTAACTATCTGTAAACAAATATTTGCCACGGTAGCCAAGTCCTCCAAACACTACTTTGTTTGATGAGCTACATCTTCCTCATGTACAGTTCTGCTCTGTAAGTCCAGACCTGCTGTGCTGGATTCTGCTGCTACCAGAGTCCGTCCCCAGGAGGTTAAGTAGAAGGGTGGGCATCTCCTGCTTTGCCCTTCAGGAGTGGGGGCTATCTATTCAGATACACCACTGACAATCTACTGAGGGTTTTACCAATGTTTAGCATAACCTGAGGAATCCCTTTACGGAAAAGTTTTAGAAAGAAAGAAGTGCTGATTTTTGGATAGTCTCTTACTAGTCAAGGTAACAGAAAATCCTTACTTGAGCTCATCTTCCTCAATAAAGCCACTTTGATCATTGTCGAGAATCCGGAAGATCTCCTTGAGCTGGCTACTACTCTTTTTAGACATCCCACTGATCTGAAAGAATTTTTTGGGACTAAAGGAATCTGGAGCTGAAAATAAATTAATAAATATATTAACCCCAGACCTCTGTGTTCACTGTCCCTAGAAGGTCTGAGGATGCTGCTTCATTACAGTTTAATTGTTCCAAACATGAACAGTATGTAAAGGCTGACAGGAAATGAATGTTACCGTCCTGCACAGCACCCTGCCACACACCCAGGGAAGCCATGTGGGGATGGGATACAAACTCAAACCACCCCCAATGTAAAGGTCTCCTGAACAAATACATTCTGTGGCAGCTACAGGAGAGACTATAGAAGTCTGATTACTTGTGTGCTTGTTCAGTATTCCCTTGGGGCTGAGTTAGACTTGCAGTGTGTTGCAGAAAGTAGTACATTTTTAGCAAGTTGTTTTCTCACCTTGGCAGTCCCGCAGAGCAGCAGCAATATCAGAAGGGCTTAGAATGTCTGTGAGGCTCATTTTAAACCTGTTAAAAAGTGTATTGCAATGACATTTATGAAATGGAAATGCATATTAGAACCATTTTTTCCTGTGGTTTAAGCACTGTATGACTAACAAGGCTTCCAAGGGCAGAGGAGCCCAATCGGTCAGTCTGAAATTGCTGCTGTTACTCAGTAAATTAGAAGATCTGGTACAGTGCTTCTTTAAAAATAGCAATGCTGGAATAATGCTTTTAATGAGATGGATTACAGAAATAATGTTGGGAGTTGACGATAATCAACCTATTTTGTATCTACCCTTGCATGCTGTTTAAGTACATCCTGTTCCTTAACTCAGTATTACCATCAGTCTAATAAGCAGTCTTACTGGAATGCAAGGCATTGGATGATACCAATAACAGCATAGGCAGTGGGAAAAATAAGCCAAGAAGGTTTCTTTGTTTTCTCCCCCAACAGCTCTGAAGTATAAAAAGAAATCAGATACTTATCTATGTGAGGTCCGTCCGCACAGAATGCCAGGAGTTCAGCTCAAAATCTTACGATGGTTATTGTACTTACTACCAGTGCAGCTCTGCACATCAATTTCATTTAATTCATCTCAAGTCACCTGCTCACCTTTATGGTTTTCTCAGCTAGGCCAAGGAAAAATAGCTGAGGAGATACCAGGCAAAGTAGTCTTGTTGGCTCTGGCTGTCACTCTGACTTATAAAGGATTCAAAAGGTGACAATAACCACTACTTGGGTTACTGCTTCGTGGATCAAATGTTTGATTTGAGACCTAGCTCAAATTTCTTCCTTAACTAATTAAACTTCTCTTCCTATTTATATCCTAAGATAACGCCAACAAGAACAGTGTTTTTAATAAATCCACTTGTGCTTAATTAAGTACAACTCTGCCATCAAAACATAGCCTTTTGAGCCCCAGGTGTGCTAAAGGTTTTCAGTTAACCCCTGGACCTTGGAGGTGCTCACTGCAAGAAGACTCCAGCAGTCAAACCCCTATGGAAAGAAACTAGTTTGGTTTCCTTAAGCCTGTTCATCGTTTGGAGGGTATAGAGGAAGGTGGGGATGAAAGATCCGAGGTGACAGTTTGCCATTCTGACAATGATAACTTGTCAGAAGGGAGGAGGAAACCGGTGTAATTTAGGGGGATCTGTCTCCTGTAAGCTTCATTTCTGACCACGTTCTGCATTGCTGTACCCAGGCAGGACTGAACAGAAGCCCATGCTTCCATGGGCAGCAGAACTCAGCAACTCAGTCATCTCCTTGTCTGTGTCCCTTGGAAGGTTATGTATAACCAGATGGCATACTTAATAATTTATTTTGAATATTTTAAATTACACAAAATCAGTAACAGAGTTACTAGGAATTGCAGGAAGCAGACTTTGCTCTATTGGAGACAGATATACGTGCAGTTTGCAATGTGCACTCACTGTATTTCCCTACTGAGAAATTGAAGTTGCAGGTGTGTAGTAGTGGATTTTTTTGTTCCTGTGTATCTTAAGGTCCCTAATTTTAGAGGAAAACAATTAAAGCTGGGAACAGTGGGTATGAGGTTTTCCTTCTCAGACTGTAGTAATTCCCATCCTGGCACGTACATTTTGGCATTCCACTGTGAATTTTCACCTTTGTGATCATCACAAGTCGATACAGGATTTCATAGAAGATTTTTGTGGCTGTTCCCTTGGACGTATTTTACTTCCAAGGTGTTTCTCCAGGGCAGTCTACATGAGCCTCTGATGGCACCCTCCATGTCAGTGAGAGCACATCGCTGCTCCTCGTCCCAGTAGTAGCAGCCTGCCTTTATTTTTGTTTGCTTTGTGTAAATGTTTGACTTGCCATAACACACTGGTTATTACAAGCTAATGAGAATAAAAAGCATGATACAGAGGAAAATAATGAAATCGAGGTGAGCTCAGATTCAGAATACATCCACAGCTTATTCAGGCACTGTGTTAAAGTCTGAGTGCCAGGTGCTCTAAGAACAGCACCTTGTTAGCTCACCTGCTAAATGCTCTGTATGGCACGCGGGGCTCTGTACTGAATATAGGTTGTGAAATTGCATTCACAGTATTAATTGCAATGCATATTGTATTGAAGTATGATGTTGAATAGAAGTGAGCAAATTGCTACAGTATGTTCACTGTTATTGCTTGTGAAGGGATCTTTTAACGTTTGAAATTCAATGCTTACAACAGGACATGTTTATCTTGTCTGAAAGATGATTTACAGAAGCCTAAAACAGCTGAATTTCAGAATCAAGTTGATGTCACTGTATATCGATACAGGTGGGACTCTAGGGTTACCAGCATTTATTTATTTATTACTGACACTGCATCTGAAGTACAGGTTTCCCTCTGCTGCGATCAGAATGAAGTCATCAGGAATGAGCACAGTGTGCAGAGGATATTTCACTGAATAACCCAGTGCCCAACTCCACCGCCCGCCTCGTTCCCCTGCTGCAGGGCATTGCGTTGGGTGATTGCAGCCCATGTGGGGGTTCAAAAGCAGATCTGTAGAAGAAAATTTGTGAGAGATAATATGCAGGCAACATAATGCTGTGGAAAAAATGCTTCTTATTCGACAAGAGGAGCTGATAGGTAGCAAGCAGTTAACAACCATGCAAAATCTGATACAGAATCCGAGTACCGTTTCCAGGAATGTTTAACATTTGTTCCTACAAAGAAAAAATATTAATTTGCTGCTCTTTTGTTTGCTTTTGCTCTGCTAAGGACTTCTGAAGGTTCTTCCTAACAACTGTTGAGTTCTTCCTAAGATTTATGTACTTGCACCACTTCTCTTTTTTTCCCTCTCCAGTGTCACAGTTTGTAGTGCTACAGGACTATTAAGGCCCTTCTGTTTGTTTCCTTCCTTCAGAGCTGAACTCCTGCTGATGCAGGTGCTGAATACAGAGTCTTCATATCAATAAGCTCTTGCTAGGAATCTTCTACTTTCCGCTTTGAAATAAATTTGTTTTCAGTGAGTTAAAAACAATGTATATATTTTTCTTTTTCCAGTCCAGTTAACTAATAAGCAGTAAGCAGTGGAACTCTTGTGTTTTAGTAGACAGTTGTCAGGCTGGGAGCTAGCTCTGTACTCTGTCTGTTCTGTTTGTATGAAGTACAGAGTGTTAATTGGCAGTGGCAACCAACCAAAGACATGACTTACAGCAGATGCAAAGGAAACATCAGCAGTTGTCTCAGGTGAGATCAGAGGAGAGGTGTCAACCTGGGAGCAACTACAGAAGTGTAAAGAGATGCTGTAGCAGCTGTTCTAAACCCATACAGTTCCATCTCTCCGCTCTGGTAGTGTTAAGGCTAGAACAATTGTGCTGTGATCCTGGATAATAGATTCTGCCTTTGTAATGAGCTTGGAAGTAACTAGAACAGCCTGCGTGGTTGATCATTAATGCTGTTGTCGCAGTGGTGATGGCAGAGGATCTTAGTGTGAATATTGCAGGAATCACTGAAGTCTGCATCCCCATTTGAGATGCTGTATCTTGTCACACCAGGTATACACGTGTATAGAAAACATTACAGAATCCAGTCCGAATGCTTGCTTGTGCCGTAGTCATCACCATATTTCATGGAAAGGTCTAAGATAATGGTGCAGTATTTTTTTATACGTTTTATTGCACAGTATTACAACAAGGGTTGAAATCCAGGCCCCGGAAGCCTCAGTGACAAAGCTTTCTTTCCCGAGGCGCAGGATGCGTCCAGCAGCCCTGCAGGGCTGAGCTGAGCAAAGACAGGCATTCTCATGGGTTTGGGGCAGCATCTCGTGCTCACGTCCCGTCCTCACCGTTCTGTGCAAATGAGATTGGTTCCTCTTTGAAAACAAGAGCAGAACGGGTTAACATAACTGACTAATAACATATCTCATTCATAGAGACCTTTCTTATCAGTACTTTCCCCATAGAGAGCAGTCCTGGAAGATCTGTGGCGCTGCTGTGTGTGCTGTGTGTTTGTCTGCAGGTAGGCTTGCAAGTGCATCTGTGACTCAGTAACACGGCTTTTTGCTCTGACCAATTGCCCAAGCTGCTCCTGACTTCTGTCAGCACAGTAGGTAACTCCAGATGGACTGATCTTAGGAAGTGTAAATTGTTCAAATTTTCTATGTATTTTCAGAATAACTGTGCCCTAAGGTTAACGGCTGTGAAAGAACCTGGGTGCTGCCTTTTGTGGTGTGTAACAGATATGCACTGTTCTGTTACCTGAGGCCTTACATGTGGCTGTATTTCACCGTGACCTGCAGAGTGCGGAGCCACAGTAATAAAATAATGTAAATGGAGTAAGTGGTATTGAAGCATTTCCAGTGATTTCTGTTTACCACCTGTCCCCTGTGATGGCAGTGGGATTTCTGCCATTAATTTATAGCAGTAGAAGGGTGCGCAACCTTTAATAATGTATAAAGTAAAACATACCCTATAAATTAGTTAATTGTATCATAAATAATCATCAGATGTCACTTGTTTAACAGACGTGGCCTTCTGAGGAACGGAGAAGCAGGTGTCTGGATTCTGCAAGGCACTTAAAATGTGTGCATAAAGCATGTAAAGAAATCAGACAGACAGAGGTCAGTCATGTGCTTAAGGACTGGTGGAGAGAGCTGGGTGAAACGTTTGCTAAACATGGGACAGTCTCAGTCCAAACAACTCATGAGTCTGGAGAGCACTGTTCATGTGAAGGGACCTGCCTGGGATGTGCAGGTGGTCATGCAGTGCTCCTTCTAGCCGTGGCCTTACAGGCACAGCCCAAAGAGCTTTCCCACAGCAGAAGATAGAAGAAGACTTTTGACAGTGCCGGAGAGCTGGTGTGAGTGAAGGAAGGAGTGAGTGGTAATGCTGAAAGGAGGAAAGGTCTAAAACCCTAATGAGCCAGAGTGATCACTGAAGCTGATATCGGACCTAGCCTGTCATTAATTTTTCAATGTCCTTAATGGAATGGTAAGTGGTCAAATGGTCATAGATTTGTATAGACCTGGCACGATAGTCAGCGTGGAAGTAAGTGTGGTTAAATGAAGGAGATGCCTGATAACTCAAATGTTATCTGAGCTGTCTGTGCCTTTCTCTCTGTCAGCCATTAATCTTGGTACAATGCTTGAAGATCTTCAGGTGAAACATATTATGTGCTGAACATATGAAACATATCAGACACGTGCACAGTGTTATCTGACATCAGGAACAGCCTTTGGCCTTGCAATCACACTGCAGGTATTGTTCCTCAGTTCCCCATGTGTATCTCCTGAGATGACACTGAGTTGTACATGTGAGTTTGCTTAACAGAAGACTCTTTTTTCACCATTCAGGAAAATTGTACAAAATGAGGGCCTGCTTCTTTTATTAGAGCTAATGGAGAGGTATATTTCGGCTAATGTATAAGGCATGAACAAATTATTCAGTATTCTTTAAAGCCATGTAGCTTTCTTTACTTTTCTGCAGCGCGGTAATTTCCTCAGCCTTGTTTTGAAGTTTTCTTGCTTCCCTGTAATGTCTTGTCTTAAATGTGCAATGCATCAGCACCGTTGTAGCATTGGCAGAAATGAAATTCTGAAATGAATATCTTTGATCTGCAAATACTGGAACATCTTCAATGGCTCCAAGAAATGCCACATGAGGCAGTCACACTGATTTTCACAAGATTAATGCCCATAGAAGGACTTTTCCAAGTCTTCGTCCTTTCCAAATCATAAGAAACAAACCATTATTTCAATTATTTATTTATTGTTAAGGATGTTTGGGTATCTGTTTATTTTTATCTTATCTGTGAATCTAAAAAGAACATAGGGCTGTAAGATCTAGTTGGGTAATGAGGTAGCAGTTAGTTGACTTTTGTAAGTTTTGATTGCTGTGTGCGCTGTGATGAAATCGAACAGCATCACCACACTCACTTTTATCAACAGAATCCTGATGGAGTCAGTGCACAACCCGGATGAAGTTCAGTTCACGAGAACTGTCCACAATGTTGCACTTACTTCCTATTTCCTACTTGCTGTTTAATCTGCCTGTAAAGCAGAAATGATTGATTTCCTCATGAAATTTTTTTATGTCGCTTTTCATTTTATTGGACTTTCTTCACAAGTATTTATGCCTTTACTTTCACAACTGTGCGAGTAGCAATTAATACTCTTTACATTGATCATACAAGAACTCATTTTGGCAGAAGTTTTGATATTACTGAAAGATACAGCATCTCTGTTCTGGCCCTGTGTGCAGCTCTTCAGGACCCCCCCTAGAAGAGAGGAACGCTGGGCCCTCGGCTCCTACCCCTGTGCAGCTCTTTCTCCTTTGTTTCTCTGAGCCGTGGTGTGTAACTTGCTGAGTACAGCTGGTATGCTGGCTGTGGATAGGAAAGGGCCTCGCGCCTGGGATTTGCTGCTGAAGGGGTTTTGGTGCCCTCGGTGGATCTACCAGAAAGGTATTTATCCTCCAGGTGCAGGTGGCGACACAGAGCTTCCTTCTGACCTCCCCCATCCTGCTCCCACGTTCTGAGGCACAGGGACCCCTCCTTTGGGAAAGAATCAATTTAGCATTCTGTGTTCAGGGATAATTTAATCTGGGAAAGTTGAGTTATAAACAGAAGTGGACAGATGGGATGCTAGAAATATTCCAGCTTGAATTAATTCGAACAGAATGCTGCTTTAAATTCTTGTAAGTGGAACAATAGTGCCACCGGGTGGTCGTGGCTGTGAGCCATTCCAGGAGGACTTTGAATGTAGTTCCAATTCAGTAATCTGGATTCATCTTGATCCATTTAATCTTATATTACAATTAACATCTTACTTAGCAGAAAGTCCTGCCATTTAAGTAGCATATGAAACAGTTGCATAAATAAAGGCATAAAAACATACGGAGCACTAAATACATGGCTTGAATATACAAGCATAATGTCACTGCTACCAGTAAGCATAATGGGGTTTTATACCCAGATGTTTTATTAATTCAAGTTGTTTACAACAGATGCTAGCTGTTTATGCAAATGCTGAAAACTAAGTGGCCTGCAGAGATGATTTTAACTTCTCTTAACATTTTTAACGTTCACATGAATGGAGTGGATTCCAGTTCAGTCTCCCAGTGGTATGGAGTCCTTCTGGGGAAGACACTGGGGAACATGGTTTAAGCAGAGCTTGCACTGATATATATGTTTTCCAGCAAAGTGAAGTCACTTGCCAACAACTGTTCATGACCTTTCAGGGCACAACATAAATAATAGGCTTGCAATAGGAAGGGTTGTGCAGGTGGGTATCTTGGTCTTTCTCTCGACTGCTTGTTAAGATTTGACCTGCAGGAACATACAGATACATATTTTATGCAAATGTAGATTCACAGAACTTGATGAAAATTGTACTTATATTGAAATGGATTTTATCATCATTCTCTGAAAAAAAAAAAACAGACTTTCAACCTGTGTGTTTTTTTTCCACTTAAAGTTGCACAAGTGCAGGTGGTTACCTGTCCCTTGGCTGGCATAGATCACCCTGCCTCCTTTTTGTCTCTGGTAAAACAGAATTGCATGAGATTTGGGGATCTCCTGTTACTTCTATGCATTTTTTGTGTGGATTCATGGGATGATTTCAGAAGCCCTCAGAAGAAAGGTTCAGTTCACCTTGACTCTTAGTTTTCCCAAGTCAAGCACAGAAACAGCTTTAAGGTAAAGGATATGCGGAGTCCTCTTGACTTGATTCCTTTTCAGATGACAGAAATAATTACTTATATAGACTTTAGTTAAGTCCTCTTGACCTTTTACAGAAGTCCTAGAGCCACGTGATGGCTCAGATACCCTTGGGGATAAGTTACGGTGGCTAACAAAACCTGCTAGCTAATCAGATTGATATTTATATCCCAAAGGAATGTGCATGGTGTTTTAGACAATATATAAGGTTCAGTGCTATACAAAATAGTGTCAGCTTGCACTTATTTTTAGTCTGGTGAGTGATTTTTGAGCTGTGAATGAACCTTTTTTTTTGAAGAATTGCTTAAACAATAGCTACAGATGGACATCCTCAGAGACTTAGACTTTTAAGAGCTCAGTCCTTACAGCAGTTACCCATGAAGCATTACTCTTGGAATTACCTTAATAGTCTTCAAACAACACTAATGCCAAGATGCATTTTCTCAATATTAACTCATTGCATGGTACACATTTAAATCATGATAGTAAAAGTGTCCATTTATAGCTTGAAGGTTGTCAGTCATTTCAGTAGCCCAAAGCAGTATGCATCAGTAAAAGGCAAGGAGTGAAACTGAGCAATGGAATGGATATTATTTGGTTCTTCTTTCCTTAACCGAGAAGATAAACTTCCACAGGGATTTGAACAATGCCTGAGCCGCAGCTTTTCTATTGCTGGGTCCTGCATTCAGCTGCGTTACGGAGTCTGTTAGAACTCCGTGGTCTTGAGAATGGCTGAAGTGGTGTATAAAGCCATGGGGTGAACACTGCACACCCACACATTTATAGACACGCACAGAATATTGTTGTAGGTCTGGAGAACGTCTGAGTCATGCTGTTACGTATAATATAAACCCTAACTTGTGGTCGATGTAACATAGAGCCGCTGTCTTTTCCCTCAAAAGTTATGCACAAAGCTCAGTTTTTCTGGATAATTTCTTTAAGACATGAACTCTTACAAGATGTTCTGACTGCATTATTCTAAACCTGCGCTGCATGGTAAATTAAAGGTGGTGAAAGCAAGGCTTTCTGGGCTACACAGAATTAATGGAGCAAGTTACTTTTAAAGTCTCTTTATCCTGACTCCATCAACTTAATGATCCAGTCTTTCCATCTAGGAATCTATCTTTGATTTTGGTCAAATTCCTGTGTAGTATGTGATTATGTGGCACGAGATGAGAGAGGGTCTGATAGTCATTATGGAGTTGGTGGACATTCAAGGAGCAGCTTTTTGTCAAAAGGCCACGTTGAAATTACAAATAAATGCGTTTTTTGATACAATGTCTTGAATGTTTGTGTGGCCGATCGCAGCTTGCCTGTAGATGGCATCAGAGACACTTACGTGCAGCCATGAAATCATTCCTTTCCTCTTAGGGTGAGAGGAAACGTCATAAAAACAGGTGCAGAGGTGTGCATTCACAAGCAAGGGGTAGAAGAGAGGGGAACAGATATTTAAAAGAAAAAATGTCTAATCTACAAAATCAACAGAAAGACTGAAATAACAACAAAAAATGAAAACTTGGAGATGCTTCCAGGGGACCTTCCTTAGTGATAATTAGGCAGAACAGATTACTGCAGCTATCTAACAAAACCAGGCTTTACTGTGTATGTTTGTATGCTGGCTGAAGATTGCAGTCTGTCAGGGAGATCACTGCAAACACAGATCAGTTTGTTGTGGAATCCCAGGAGTCGGGGAGGAAGTTGTTTTTGCCTGGGAAATACCAGGAGATGTATGTCTGGGTGTGATGAAGCCAGTATGATTCCTTCCCTCTGAGTTGGCTATCTGTTTTAATTGGGCACAAATTCCCCTTTCAGCCGTAGGTCAGGAATGTCTTTGCAGCTGCAGGGGAAGCCATTGGCTGGGAGTAACTTCTTTGCTTATGGTAACTGATGTGGTAATCTGAATTTCTTTTCTGGAGCTTGATATACAGAAGCTCTGATTTTCTTGCTTTCTTGAGTGTCAGATGTGCTGATGAGCAAATCTGAAGCTCTGGAGCAGCCATAACCCAACTGAAAGACAGTTTTTTCCATACTGAAAGTTTTCCAGAAAGTCTGTGCCTATGCAGTGTTCTCTGTGTGTGCTTGCAGGCAAAAGTAGTGTGGAAATTCAGAGTTTCAGAAGGCATGAACACTTTAAATTAGTTCAGATTCCACAGCACCCACTTCTTAAAATGTTTTAAAATACGCACGCAACTAAATATGAAAATGCTAAGTACGTAGAATCATAGATGTCAGTTCAGGGATTCAGTCAGGATATATCTATTTCAGTAACCCATTCCAGGAAATGAATCCAGGCTTGGCCCCCTCTGCCCACACTGTTTGTGTGAAGAGCTCCAGGCGTCTCTGATGGTGCTGCATCAAAGATTTTCCACATGGTCTGGCAGCTAACTCAAAGGAGAAACTTTACCATCCATGTGTAATGAATGTTCTGACATCCCTTTGCCCTTTCTGTGCTCTCTTACTTTTCTTGATAGAAAATGAGTGCCAGATTTTGAACAGTTGGGGAGCTGAAATTCAATCCCAAGTTTACAAATGGCTCTAGACTGGGTTTTTCCAGAGGAACAGTGGAGTGGTAAAATTGCTTGGAGTTCCTGGAGTTCTTTGACAACATGAAGATATTAAGGGGCCAATTTCCACTAAATATGAGACGATTTTATCTTTGCAGGATTGTTCTGTTCTTTTATCCTTTCTTCATCTGAACAAAACAAGATTTGATTTAAAAGAGGAGATGGATTCAATGTCTGGAGCAACAGGTTGGGTTTGGGGTGTTGGGTTCCAAACCCTGACCATTTCCTTTTATGAGCTTGTGTAAGAGACAAATTTGTATTGATATACCTCTTAAACAGACTGCAGTAAGTCTTCATTTCACAAGAGGTATTGGGAGGATTAAAGATTATACTGCTCCTACAGGGTAATGAGAGCACTGGGTATGCAGCAGTGTCCTACAACTCACTGTGGGCTCAGCAGGACTCAGATCTGCTGTTCACGTTTTAGATTGATCTTTAGTTGTCTTATGCAAAACATACAAACAATACTTCTTTTATCCTAGGAATTAAGAAGCAGCATTATTCTGGATAGGATGGAGTTGCTCTAGAAGCTGAGAACAGATTACCAGTGTGATGCACAGGGTGTTGTTTAGTGGTTTCAGATTTGATGTACAGTATAAACAATTTAAAGTAGAAGATTGGATTTTAAGTGTGTATTCATCAGTGTTTTATTTTGTACTTTATTCATGAATGCTCAGTGCAGAGGATTGAATCCTTACTTACCAGATTGATCAGAGAGGTTACAGAGCCTCCATGCCTGCAGGTACTCAAACCCATCTTAGAGCAGCGTGCTGTAAGCTGGCCTTGTGGGCAGGGAGGTGAACCACAGACCTCCAGAGGTCCCTTCTGGCACAGATCACTTTGTGACCTATGCCTTTGTTGTGGTAACATTGTGGTATCACTGTTTGCCTCCTTACTCCTTCAGGTGGCATCCACAGAGACATCTAACAAGCACAGGTTTTCTCTAGTGCTACTGCAGTGTGTGGTTCAGAGAGAACTCCTTGCTGCTCCCTAAGAAACCTGAGGGCTGGCACTGACTGAGCTGAAATTAATTTAAATGAGCTTTCCAAGAAAATTTTACATTAGGGGTTTTTGGATGAATTTCTACAGTTCTGAGAATGAATGACATAACCTTTCCTTTTACGTCTTTTGTTTGCTTTATTCTTTGGCACGATGTTACAAAACGATATGCATTAAGAGAATGTTGGCACGTGCCTTGGCTGCATTGCCTGGAATGGAGCGCAAATTTAATCACATTTTTTCACGTCTGTATAACCAATAGCTGTTGGCACCTATGTGGGTCTGCCTAGTGCCATCGTTGGTAGGAGAGGCAGGGTGAGAGGTATTCCTTTCATTTCTTAATGCTTCTGTCACGTAGCAGAAAGAAATTGTTTGCTTTTGATGGAAATGATTATCTTCTGTTTCAGTTCAGATCTAAAAATGTGCATGTAAGTGCCAACACAGGAGTTAATAGGGACCAAACAGTGTTTTTGCTGAACAGGCTGTGAGCTTTGTTTTAAATTCTAATTTCTTATTGGTGAAGTCGCTGGATGGTTCTGATAAAAATTTAAACCCGTTTTGTTTCCAGGAATTACTGTATGAGATGGATGTTCTCTTGAACAACGTTCTGAGTTTTACATGAAGTTGCACTGTACACAAGAATTGCCTCATTCTCAGATGTATTTAATTCCTCCTAGTGGCAACAGAAGGCAGCGGTGTGCAATTGTTTAACACCTCTAAAATGCGAGACAGGTCGCTCTCTACAAATGGACTTGCATTTCTTGCATTCCACATGAGACACTCAGGTGTGCAAGAAATAATGTCAGGCTTGGTACTTATTTATTGTGTTCACCCTTTGCTTGTGAATTAGTGAGGTGAGGTTTTAGAGGTCAGCAGTCTGAAGAGCTGATACCTGTGTTGTGTCTGTATACTGCTGCGGGTCTGGATTGCTCTGCATTTTTTTCTTCAGCATTCAGGAAAATGAGGAAAAGGAACCAATGGAGTGTCATCATTATGCAAAATATTTCAGTGCTGTAATTAACAGCAGCTATAATTTAAGCCCAGATTTAACATCAAAGGCTTCGGGGATAGAATTAGAATTTATATTCATTATGATTCTGCCAAGGCTTCAGTGAGTCTGATTGCTGGAATTCCTCTTTGGCATTAACAGCCTTAAATCTGATGAACAGCTTTCTTACATGCCTGGGCTGGGTGAGCTGTGCTCGCCTCGCTTAATCATGTCGCAATTCATGGAAATGCCAACGCTGAGCGTTACATAAAGCTCCAGAAGGCTTTGTTTCTGCTCTTCTTCGAAACAGCTGCCAAATTATGTTTCAATTATCACCCAGTTTCAGCAGGGAGAATTAAAATGACAGGCTACTGAGCTGGAACCAAGTCATGGTGGATGGGAAAAGTCCCGGCTCAATGTTAGTGGGGAAATGTGCAGCGCGCTCAGCCAGGAATACGTAACATCTGCAGAGTGTGCTGAGCTCTGCCTTACACCGTAATATCGCTTGTCTTGTCCATTAATGAAGACTGAAGTGCCGTCAGACGCAGTAAAGCCTGCGGGACCCTTATCAAAGGAAAGGTTAGCTCTTGGTGGTTTTCACACTTGAGTAAATCGCTGATGTTATAGGTTATGTAGATGATCATTCATTGTAACAAATGAAAGAATTGAATAATGGCCATTATTTAGCCACATAAAACAGGCTGAATTTGTTCTGCTTCACTTTAAGATAATCAAGCAGCAAGACTGGCTGGTGCTCCCTCTGAAGCACCAAAATTCATGAATGTGGTGAAGTATCATTGCATAGTTATTAAGAGAGAATCGGCAATATGCTCGTGATGAACAGAAAAACCTCCAGCCCATGGCCCATTGTGACTTGGGCTGGTGTCAGAGATGGGATTAGAACCTTCTCCTCTATCTCACAGCTGCCTTAGGTTTCATGAAAGATAAATCTCCTTGAAGAAGAGTTACATTTTAGGCCATAAACACTTTCTGATGATAGATGCTGCAACCTAATACTTCATTTTGTAAAATACCCACAAATTTATTCCATGCTCTCTGTTATGTGTCAGCTTCTCTTACTTTTTTTTTTCTCAGAGTCTCAGATCTGGGACTGAATATAAATTATTTTTAGCTCTCTTGTTAGCATTGCTTTTCCTAAAGGATCAGAGAATTAAGCAGAAATAAAACTCAACAAAATCAGGATGCTTATGTCTTAAGAGATATCATGTTGTTTAAAATCATTAAAACTGTGTGTGGCAAGTCAGCATGTTAAACATGAGGATGGAAAGCCTGAACAAAATTGAAAAAAACTAGCATTTTTTTCTCCCATCTTCTAGCCACAATTTCAATATTATGAGTAGTTGAAAATGACAAAGTGCCTTTTTTACAATGGAAACATCTGTACATTGCGAGATCTCTCAGCAATGCTTTGTGTGAACTTGATGTATGGGGAATTGCTGATGCCTGAAACAATATAAAAATGTACAAACACATGCAGAGTGCGAAGTGCTTGTTGGACGAGGTAATTGGAAGAGTCAGTCCAAGGCTGCCTTTGGTCTAATGCTCTTTATGCCTTCACCAGAGACTGGAATTCTGTCGGGAAAGAAAATGAGAAAGGCAGGGAATTAAATGAGATGACAGTGCTTATAACATTTTTAGAAAAGACAGATAAAAATGTCCTAATCTCCTAGCTATGGAGGGCTCCTTGTGCTACTATAACACTGCAGAGCTACTGCTAAGTGAGATTCTGGGGGCGTAGCAGATTTTTCACTCCTTCAAAAGAGTTGGTGCAGAGAGGAGGAGTGAGTCTGTAAATTCATGTTTGTAGGAAATCCTGAGCTGAAGGTAAACTATCTTGAACCCATTACAAACTCTGATAATAGCTAACAGAGTGAATTGGCTCAAACCTGCAGCTTTTGATATATTTCCAGTAGTTTATAAAAATCATTATTCAGAAGTAAAAAATATCAGTAGTGATGTAATTTCAGAATGGGAAATTCAATAGTTAAGAGCTAAGACCGGCACAATATAATGTCCTATTTGGGGCTCATAAACAGAAGCTGCAAAAGCTGCTGCTAAAGCAAATTCCTCCAATAGTGTATCTCTCTCCTCCCAAACTCCGGCTAAGATTAGCACGTGTGTCTGCTGGAGTTATTGCCACCTGTCCTAGTTCGGCTGAGACAGCCCTGTTTTCAGTGACTTCATCTCTAATACATGATGCATAATGTCCTATTTTCTTCTGCTGCAATTTCCAGAAGAAATACCCTGGCCAGTTCACATCATTCCTGTGAGAGTTTCTGAAGGAATTTGATGTAGTTTCTCACAGAAGGACTGTCCAGTGAAATCTGCCAACATCAGACAGTGCTCCAGCACGCTCTGTGCTGCTGTGCAGCAGTCCTGGCCCTTAGAAGCAATACTGGCCCTGCTTTATGTTACAGGGTCACCCCCTCAGTAGTGCTGAGAGGGGTCAATAATTAAGTTCATGTAGGTGGAAATTGTTTAAAAACGAAAGTGTCCCATGACCAAAAGTGCAGAGCATCCTCTGCCAAAATGGAAATTCAGAGTGAGTAAGTGTTCAGAATGTTCTGAAAATGCAGAACTCTGAGCCTATGGATCAGGTACATGCAGAAATTAACCCCAGTGCTGTTGTTATTAGCTGAGAGAATGGGGTCTACATTGGGCCTAAATCTGCTTTTGCTACAACAGAGACTACATAGAAATAAGGCTATGAAAAAAGGAGTATTTGTCAGTATGATAAACGTGACAGGAAGTGCTGGGCTAAATGGCGGGGTGTGCTCTCCATTGGACCGTTTAGGTGTAACCCAGTGTGTGCATGTTGAAGCCTGACTTTGATGAGTTTCCAGCAGCCTTACCTTCTACTCCAATTTTGCCGTCGCCATCAGTGTCACCCGCAGCCAGGAAAGCCTTGGTCTCCGCAGAGGTGAGGACTCTGGCACTCGAAGAGAAGTTCTTCAGAAACAGCCTGGAATTGAGCAGGGCAAAGTGCTGTGCTTGAGTCTGCTTTTCTGCACTGACCTCGGCATGTTGCATCTCTGGTTTTCTAACTTAGACCCACGCCAAGAGAAGAAGTAACTCTTGTTTGTAACATCTGGTGAGATCCACACAAATTCAAGGAAAGGCAAAGCATTGCATTGCGTTTTAAAAATAACTTCAAGTTTTTTTTCTGGGACACCGCGGATGTTCAAAGGTTTCCACTGTTCAAAGAAATGCAGCAGCTGAGCAATACTTACTGAAGCTCTTCTTCTTCAATGAAGCCGCTCTTGTCCTGATCAAGGATTCCAAAAACTTTCTTTATCTGATCAGGAGTTTTGCTGGATAAGCCAACCGTGGAGAAGAAAGACTTATAATTGAAGGAATCCGCAGCTGGAAGAGACAAAAACCTCTTACATGCTTTCCTTTCACGTCGCTGCTACTGCACGTATTCCTTAGGAGCGCGCACGCCTGGCTGTGAACATCAGCCTGCTCCTTTTTCTCCTGTTCCCCGACGCAGCTGAGATGATTCGGTGGATGCTTTCCCTGCTCAATCACTGTGTGCCTGTGCTCATATGTCCTGTCATCCACTTTGGAATTTTCTGCTACAGCGCACACCGTGCTAAATCAGGGCTCTAGCTACCCGTGTCACGTGCAGTTAATTATAAGTATTTGGAGGGTGCTGCTGTGCCCTACTAACAACTCCTGTAGTTCTTGTTTTATATTCACTTAGTCCTTACTTTGGTGAAGAATTTGCTAGAAAATAAAGCGGTGTTCGGCCTTGAAGTTGCTCACGGGGCGCTGGGGAACTGGCATAATCCTGCTGGGGGGGATTCTGAGAGAAGCAGGACTGCTCATGGCTTCACAAGTAATGGGGGGATTCTGGGAGCTGCAGCTCGTTCTGGCATTCTGCAGGACAAGGCTGACCACTGAAATCCATGTCTTCAGCAGGTTTGGGAATTGAGAGCCAGCTCTGTGCTAAGTGAAACTGTGAGTCTTACTGCCACCCTGTCTCAGGTAATGATACCCACCAAATAACTGCTTGTAAGACTTTCTGAATTCAAGAAGCTATACTGTAATGTAGCTACAAGGAGACCTCACCGGGAAGGAATCTAAGGGGAAAATGACAGGCACGCCATCTTAAGACATAAAAATGATATGCATCTTCTGGCTGGAGAGAGACCATTCCTTACCCTGGCAGCTGGAGAGAGCAGATTCAATATCTTTAGCAGAAAGGATGTCAGTGATGGCCATTGTTGAACTGTAAAATAAATTAAATGTGAGCTACTTAGTCATTAAAATTACTTCTCTATCTTTTGATGGCTGTATTTGAAGTTGCTGCAGTGACAGTATGTGATAGGGGAGACATTATTCATCTAATTGTAAGGGGAGCATGCTGAAGCAGATGTCTGCAGCAGGTGCTTCCACTCAAAGCTGGGTAATGAGGGAGGAATTCTGCGTGAGGGAATGTGGGGCTTCAGGAAGATCTGATGGCTGCGTTGTGCTGGGGGAGCAAATCAAAGGTGTATGGAACCACAGAACTTCATGAATTTGGTGTGGGTTTTCCCAGAGGTAGGTTACTACTCAATTACAATCAGCATATATTTACAGCACACGTAAAAAGATAGGGCCAAGTATGTCCCCTAGAGCTATATCTGCAATAAATTTAATTAGAATTAAAAAAAACCTGGTATTATTATCAATAAATGTTGTGATCTTAACAGGAATGAAAGTAATGGTGTAGAATAAATAAGAATAATTTCACTTGTTTCAAGGAAATTTAAATCTGAAGAGTTATTTCTTCTTCTGCTTTGCTGTCCCCAATAAATGTAACAGTGCTGTAAATTTGGTCTGCTGGGGCACTGCAGCAATAAAAGACCACTTTTCATGGTGGCTTTTTAAAAAAGGTTCCAAATTATGCTGTGATTTTGTCTTTTGTTTTGTTTTGAGTTGGTGACGCTGGGTGACAAGCCAGATTTGTATCCCAGTTTCAGCAGTTCAGAGTGCTGATGTGCTTTGAGCAGAGATATTGAGGCTTAATACTCATTCCTAATAAAAACACGGAGGCATTTTCTTCTGATACAGCAGCATTTGACAAGAGATACTCTTTGTTCCTGTCAGCCACCAACAGCTGCACTAGTTCATTTGCCAAAGCAGTATATATTGCTAAGTGAGTGCTACAAGGCCCAAACTGCTGGTCAGCCCTCGTAGTGTAAATGCAGCACTGATGCATTTCCAGTTTCGCAGCACACAGCAGTGCAGACTGGTCGCAATTTAAGACTTGCAGCATTACTGTGTGGTAACTTGATGTTAATTAAGAAAGAGGAATTGAGACACAGAAAAGTTATTCTTGAAAACTACCAGAAATCCCTTAACGTGAATCCCAAACCATCCTCAGCAATGTGCTGTGAGCGTGGAAAGTAGCGCCAGTTAGGAGACCAGATGCTGGTAACCATTTATGAGATGCTTTGATTTGGGATCTACAGATCGGTAGAAACTTTCTCCAAAATATGAAATGGTGCCTCCCCCCTGTTTGTTGTGGGCAGAGGCCGTTGTCAGCCTCTTTCTGAATATCACATAAGATGTAAGGAGACAGTGGGACAAATCCATGCTGGTGGCAGTGAGCGTTTTTCCAGCTAAGGCAGCTCAGTTACTTCTGTTTTGCTAGCAGTTGTTTTGTCTCAGTGGCTTCTTGTGCAGGGCATTTCTTCCTCCCAGCACTGGGCAGATGATTTGGAGCTCTGCCATTCACCTCTCTGCACTGACAGCATTAAAAACGTTTTAAAAGCATTAAAAAAGTTTAAAAAAAAAATAATCTGAAAACTGCAGCATGGTCTTAATTTCTGTGAAGGGCACCGTTCTGTCTTTTCCCATCCTGTGGTCTGAATGGTGATTCTGTTCTATGAAATTTTGAGAAGGCATGGCATGCTGGAAGCTGATATTAGAATATGTATTTTAATTAAATCAGTGCTTTCCATTTTGGGAGCATTTTTCTCTTTAATTTTTTGAAAGCAGAGGATCTGATCAGCTTACCTTTGTGGTCTTCTCGCCTGGATAAGGAAGCAGTCTGGCTGGGAGGGGAGCACTTGCTGTGTGTCTCCACCAGAGTTGAGCTTGCATATATATACACTTTAAGTTGTATACCATATACAGATTTTAGATTTCAGCGTCACGAAGGGGGAATGGTGTCAAATGAACTTGCCTAACTAATCATCTTGCACTATTTTTATCTCAAGAGAATACATATGATATTTGCAAACGAAACAAGATAAGTGGCCAGATATGCGAAAAGGACGGAGTCGTATTAAATTTCTTCTGATTTAAGCAGAAAATACCAACTTCTCCATATGATGTAGGACATCAGAAGGCAAAAACCTGTCCGATACGCTTGGTCTGAGGAGTCGGATGAAATGAAGCAGGGCTAGCTTCAGGAGAGATGCCTTTAATGAATGCTTGGATGTGGTGATGACTTGTTATCTTATCTGCAGACGCAACGTGTGATAAAGTTGAACCACTGGCGCGCTAAACAAAAAAAAATTAAAAATGTCCTGTTCAGATATTGTTGTGAAGCAAACCACGTGGGGAAAAACTTGTAGTTGTATTGTCTTCAGAATGCCTGGTTTGTTGTTGTCTTGAAAAAAACCCTGCAGTGAATTTGTTGCTACAGAGGTAAAATAATATTATGTCAATCCATGGGAACAGTTGGCTGGGGGAGGGCACTGTGTCTGGTATGTTTCCAGGGAAAATCTTAGAATCCTGCGAGGTTCTGACATCCTGTTTGGTCGTGTCTGCATGAAGCAAGGGGGCTGTGATCTACCCAGCTGTCTCTGAGACAAAAGCTGCTGAGCTCTGCATGACAGATCTTCTCTTTTAGAATAGAGAGAAATGCTGATAGTAGCAGGGAGCAATATGTGAGGAGTGTCTCTGCAGTTTTGTAACCTACCTTCTGATCTCCCTTAGGTAACTGATTTTTTAGGTGTCTTTTCTTGTTGTTTTTTTTCTTTTTTTTTCCTTAGTGCTGTTTCCCAGCATTCCTTTATGCTTGCACAGAAGCAAGTTGGTCATGTCAGTCTTGTTTCATGGGCTGCGTAGAGTAACTGGGTGAGGAGTCAGGCTCAGATCTCATCTGGGGGTTCAGGCAGAAGAGTGAAGGACAACAAGCCGGGTGGGTGTGTGGATGGCAGCAGGAGGTGGCACTGCGGCCGGGCTGAGGGATGGCAGAGCAGGGTGTCACAGCTTGAGGTGGTGGCACAGAAAGGTGCGACAGTGCAGGCTGTCGTAATGTCAGAGACTATCAAGGCATCTTTTTTTTGCAGAAGCTTTTCCTTCTAAGATGAAAGGCAAGCCTAACCCAGCTCTGGGGACAGCCACCACCATTCGCTGTGTGAGGCAGGGAGAGGCACAGGGGGTTTCTAAGACCTCAGGCTGTCCACAGACAGCAGCTGGTGGCAGACAGACACAAGACGATGGCAGAAGCGTATGCAGAAGGGGCGTCGTTTCACCTACTGCATGTAAACAGCAGAAATTATAGCAACAGGGTTTTTTAAAAGAATGGTTTTGTCCTCTATCAGAGTGTTTCAGCTGCAGAGATGGTTCTTACGAGAGGAGGAACCTTTGGCTGAGGATGGCTGTGGGAGGCGGTCGGTTTTCTCGGTTTTCTGAATGGGTTATTGACCACCTGGTGCTGACAAATTTCAGGAAGAATTTGATAGATATTTAATCCCGGCTCTTGTTGCCCCTGGTGACATCTGGCAGAAGGGATACAAATATCGCTGCCCCTCAAACTGTTCTAAGAAATGACTTATTCTACATGGGAAGAAAATTCCTCGCCCTTGTGCACACACCACCCTTCTCTCCCCCTCCAAATCGGAAAATTGCCCACATAGTGCCAACAACTGATGTGCAGTAAGGAGGGCGTCCAACATAAAAATTGATGGCATGATATGACCTAATGAAGCTAAGTTAAGAGGAAGGCCAAGTTCTGCTGAAACTCTTGGACTGCAGGAGTCTACAGGGGAATTTGGGCTCTGGTGTCTGTTTCAGAGAATGCATTTGATTTTAGATGCAATGGCTTCTCATTTTGCCTAGAGCTAATTCCACATATGTTAACCCCTCGCCCCCACTCTTCCCTTTAAAAATAGCATTGATTGCTGTTATTTCCCTTAATGCCTGTGGACTCTTGCCATTAGTTTGAACTTTTGTATGTGCATCACGTAAGGATGCAATCTTTAAAAGTGTGCTTTGTTTTCTAAGAGGCTGTGAGAACACGATTCCTTTTGTCCTCTGAAATTTCAAGGATAAAGTTTGAACATTACGTGATTTATGGCTCTGGTCTGCTTAGCTGCACTCAGACTCCGGTGAATTTTGGAGCCCCTTTAGCAGCGAGATTGGAGGCACTACAGAGCCAGAACATGTGCGCTGGCTGAAACGCACCGGGATCATGTAACTCTATTTACAACCAGCCTCCAACAAACATTTTGCTTGCAAGCTCTACATTAGACATTGCAAAAACATCTGTCTGGTCATTTTTACTTTCTTAAGTTAAATACTGTTAGTGATTTTCCAGCTGCCATCCAACTTGGCAGGGAAAGGGTCTGGGGAATTATTAAAACATAAGGAAAAATATCCCTTTCAAATTATTAGGTTTCCACTAAAAGCAGTTTTAAATCCTGTGACTCGAGTATTTCAATTCACTCAAGTCTCGCTGGCCTCTACTGGATTCTGCAATAGAATGCTCTTCTCTTGTTTTATTTCTTCCATTTTTACCCTTAACCCCTCCAACACTTGAAATTACACCTCCATGTTGAGGAGCTGTAGGTCATCTATGATTGTTCTGTGTTGCTTCTCATTCTTTGAGTGCTGAAGGAAATAATGTGTACGACAGAATAATAGAATGTAATAAGCAGTTGTGAATGTCCTTTTTAATTTAAATAAGTCTGATTTGCTGCCTTTATATATGCTCATGATGGTTTTCCCTGGAAGCCAATGATATGGATATCCAAGGTTATCCAAGGTTGAGGAAAAGCAATCACCTCATGTCATGTATTTAACCTGTTCTATGCAAAGAACGACATGTGGATAGTGAAAGGCCACTATCCCTTCAGCTTGTCATTTGCTTTAGGAATATGTGAGATGAAAGAAATTGTATGAATGTAATTTAGCGTAATTGCATTAGTGCATCATGCTCCTGTCATTCTAGGCACATTACTGCTGGAGTGACATATTGCTTAAATGAACATCTGTGGGCACCTCAGAGCTATCCCAGCCGAAAAGCACTGCAGCATCTGCTGTGAGGGTGTGGAGGCTGTACCTGGGAAACATAGCAAATAGTGCATTTGTTTTATTTTTGCAGAGTTTAGTAACTACAAAAAATACATTTCCAATTAAATTTCTTTCTGAAAATGGCCAAACGGGGATGCAGGAAGAAAAAGGGTTTTCCTTAGAATAACTCCTGAGATGACAGACTCCTGAGTCTATTACATCTGACGGAATCATTCATAAATGGACAAAATAGCTCAACCATCAGATTTCAATAGCTTAAAAATTATATGCAGCAAGCACCAGAAAGTGTGTAAGATAAATACTGCTCTGCTTTAATTTTGAAGCAATCCACGCGGAGGATAATTGTGGGTTTTGAGTAGAAAATAAAATCTGTTCTGTCAAAGCAATCTGCTCTGGCTAAGTTGGAAGCAAAGACACACGCTGCAAACAGTTGCTCTGTTCAGTATTCGTTCTGCTGCACTCTGCTCTTGTGTGATGGTCTTCAGCTCCCAGACACGATGGGCCCTGGAGAGGCCCCTGTGGCAGGGATTGCTGCTGTCTGTGTTTTGCACTGTGTGCTCCATAACTGTGGTTGATAGGCACTGTAAATAGGCAGCAGGTTATCAGACATTGCCTTTCTCTGAGCTGTCGGGATATTCTGAGCAGAGTCTGTCTGTACTTTCTGGTCTGTGACTTCTATGCTGTGGTACTGTGTATCCCAATACAAACACAGCCAACCCTCGCAGTATGTAGATCAAGGAGCATGAACTAAGGGCAGGGCCTTTATTCATGCACATACTGGGCAACCAGTGCTGCTCTGAAAGTAATGCCTCCTATTTTATGATGTCAGCCCACAACATCAGAGGCAGCTGTTGGTGGGATGGCAGCAGAGGCTGAACCTTCCCACCAGCATTCCGTGCCGTGTTGTTGCTGTGTGACAGATGGCAGCAGAGGGGCACTCTGACAGAGTGGCGCCTGACATGGAAGTGTGGGTGGAGCAAGGGGTGGAACTGGATTCCTCCATGGAGAAAAAGTGGCTTCCATTGACATTCATTGATGCTTGTGAATGCTTATGGAAACCAAACAGTGGACGTCAGCACAATGAAGGATGCATTTTAGCGGTGATGATTGGAGACTGTGGGCACCTCTGATGGTGCAGATTTGTACAAACATGGCATGCAGGCTTTTGTTCATCACTGGAGAGAATGCATAACTCTGGTAGTGACTATGTTTAAAAAATAATTGTTCATAGCTGAGAACTTGTTCTGTGGAATAGTGTTGTACTCTTCATATCTGTTGCTGTTACTGTGGAAATAAATAGGAGGCATTACTTTTGGAGCAACCTATGTGGAACTGCTATTGCTGAGCAAAACAGTGCCTTTGATTTTTGTGCTGTTGCTGCTTGCCGAGGATCTGTGTACTTCCAAGGCTGCAGATGTTTGAGAAAGCCCCCAGGCTCTGAGTGGCACCTATGGGCGGCGCCTCGCGGTGCTGCTGTGCACAAAGCCTGCACCCATCCCATGGCGGCTGCCTGGGGAGGCGGCTGAGCTCCTCCGTGAGCTGAGATCAGCAGCTGGCCAGAAACTTGGCACTGCCCGTGTGCCCTTGTGCTTCTTTCTATGGAAACCAGAGCGTGATGAGGGCTGCTCTGCCTTTGGGAATTGTCCAAAAGTGGAGTTCGGGCCTTCAGGGCACGCACCCAGACTCGGAAGCATTCCTTCATCCCTCGTTAGACGTTGCCAACAAACAGCAAAGCACCGAGAATAATTAGAATGAGAGCTATAGAAAAGTAAGCTAAATTAATATGATAATTGGTACTAGAGACATAATGGCATCGGATATGAAAGAATTAGGTCTTTACAAACAATAATTCATTGATGTCTGACAGCTAAGTGTGGTCTAATCAAATGGTGCATCAATAAAGTGATCCCCGTGTTCAAATATTTAGAGGATCAGTGGGATGAGAAGACAGAAGAGGGCATTGTTCTTCCCAGACAGGGCTGTATTTCTGCTGCAGCTCCTGGGTAATAACCACTGTCCAGATATTGCAGTGGTTTTGAGCTTTGCTGTGTGCTATAGAACAGCACAGGCAGAAATGGTTGGTTCTTGTTATTTGTTTCAGGACGAACAACGTTGTGGTCACTGTGGATCCCATTAGGAAGTTTCTGCAGCCAATAGGTATAAACTTAATCACTTCGAATTTGCTGCTCTGAATGAAGAAATGCATTTATTTCATCCCATCAATAAATACACATGACAGTCTTAGAACTCAATGGCCTCTGGCTGAGCTGGATTATTGCACTGATTGCACTGAAAACATGCGAAGAATTGTCCTAAACTGGAGACTTAAGGAGTGCGGGGTCAAGTGAAGCTCTGGGGCAGGAGCCCATATCCTGCCCAGGAGCTGAGGTGTGGCAGTCCCTGATTAGCCCTCACAGCAGAGAATGGCCTGGAGATGCGCAGCAGCTGATGGTGAGCTCCTGCTACCAGACGGGGAGGTGCACAGCTGCTGCTCTCCAGCACAGCTCACACAGTGACATTAGAATGTGGAGACAACAAACAAGTGGAAAAAACCTCTTGATTCTTTTGCGAATCTTACGATTTTGAAAGGATTTGGCCTTTCTAACTTCTTCCTTTGGGTGCCCTATTCAGCAGTCTCCGGATGTCAAACCCTGGAAGGTGAGCGCAGGAGGACTTTTGCTGACTCTCGAGTCCTCCATGTCTGCCTGTCCTTTTCTGAGTAGAGGTGGATCAAAGCAGGCGTTGAGTGAAATATATGCTTAATGACTTTGCTGAATTTGAGAAGACTACATTTTGGCACATGTAGTGTATATCCTGTGCAAATATACAGAGGTGAGCTGGGCTGTTGAAGCTGTAGCTCTGGGCAGAATTTGGCACTTAAACTTCGTACTTTAATGTCAGTTACTTCTGTGCAAAATGTAATGTTTCTGAAATTTGATTCTCGCGTGCAACATGAAGCCTTTACTGAGCAGTGTTGTGAAGCTGTTATCTCGGAATGCCATGGTAAGGTGATTCCAGAATACCAAATCCCTGCGTCTTCCTGAGAGATACAGCTCTATAGAACTTCACTTAACAACCGTGTTGAAAAACATGTGCTAATCAGCACTGAAGATTTTCTCCATCACGTAACTTTATAATTGATGGTGTCATCAACAGTGAAGACAGCCGTTTAAATTATGAATGCTTCTAGTTATAAATGATGGATTTTTTTTGGCATAGGAATTGAAGTGCACGTGTTATTAGAACTGGTAGAAGAATTCAAGTCATGCTTTGGAGAAAAAGACAAAATTAAACATGATTTAAATGTCATGAATATTTGGGTAACCAAACATTTTTCTATTAGATATGTAGTTGTTATAAAACAGAGGAGCATCCACTGAATAATATTTGGAAGTTTTTCTAAGCCTTATTGGAGTTGGTTAAATTGAAACACCTGTAAGCAATTACATCAGTGCCTTTATGGAAGCAGGAGGCTGAATCCAGCAGCTTCAGCTTTCTCAACCTGCTGTTTGGGCAGAGAAAGTCCAGAGAGCTTTCTGATGAGCAGGGACTGATGGATCCGAGGGGGAGTAACTTCTGTGTAGGAGTGACCGGCTGAGCCTGAACATTGTCTGTAGTCAGCTTTATCTGCAGCAGACCCTCCTGTTTAGACCTCAGGAGTGCAGCTGGCATGTAGCTAAGTGCTGTAAGAGAGACAGAAACACAGGAGCTCACCTGCTGCTGGAACGGCCAGCAGGTTTCCTTCTGAAAGGAGGATTTTTTGGGGGTGAGTGGAATGAGATTGCACACAGTCTTAAAACTAGAACTCATGGGCTGGTAATTGAGCATCCTTTTGTTGTGCCTTGCATCCTACTGCCAGTTCTTCAGTGAGCCCCTGGAGTTTTCCGAGGAAAACTGTGTAAACAACGTCAAGTGCAAAAATACCAAGACAAGTATTAGAGAAACAAAATCAATCAGAGCATGGCAAATAAAAACCCCATCTTCAGAAGACGAAATGTTGCTGCTCCCCTTCCACGTTTGATTTTATGCTGTTCCTTTGGGGAAAGCATTCACAAACCTTCTGAAGAATGCACCCTGGAGCATCCCCTGCCCGCGGGGTGAGGCCGCGGCTGTGGCATTGCCCCGGGATCTCAGCTGTGGCCAGAAGGCCGGGCACGGCGGCAGCTGGCTGTGGGCAGCTCGGCAGCCATCATGGCGCGGCCTGGCTCAGCTGTGCAGGGGCCTCCAGAAGGACAGATGGCCCCCCATCTCTTCTGAGATACTGTCTTGTTACGTATAACTGAAGGGAGTTGTTGTTTTTTTTTCTTGTTTATATAAAGTAGCCTGGGTGAGAGCTTTCAACATAGAGCAGTGGTTTGCTTCCCCGTGTGCTGTGCACCTGACAGTGCAGGCAGCCCTGCAGCAGCTTTACAGCCTGCTGCAGGCAGTAGGACGAGCAAACAGCACGGCGTGCTTTGTGGAACACATGGGCTGATGTACTGAGCCGATGGAGTTACTGAACTGGTGGTGTTCAGGGAATGCTGAACACATGTGGAGCAGATGGAAGAGATTAAAAAAGCACAGAATTGGAGATGAGAAATGTTGCCACAATTGCAGTGGCAAACAGGAGATTTGCAGATACATTTATATCTTTCCTGACCGTTTTGAAGGGTGCTATGGTGAAAAAGGCTTAACATAGGAAAATTATTGTTAAATCCAAGTAGAATCAAATTAGTTTGACTCAATGCCTTTCAAAACAATGTTTGTTTCCCCACATTCCAGCCTAGTAAAAGCAAACCTGTGTATTTAACTCCACCACTTAATTTCAGACCATTTTTAGTTGTCTGATGAATTTGATAATACGGCTTGTCCTCTACTGTTCCAGCTACCAAGGAAATTCCAGCTGGGATCTGCAGGATCAGATATCCTGGATCCCAGCTGACCCCAAATCCCCACTGTGGTTTTAGCACCATTCTGAGGAGAACCATGCAGACACCGTGGCTACAACTCTTGTTTACCTGATTGTAGCAGTCCTCTCTGGCTTCTCCTGCTGATTGCTCCCTACAGACTGGTTTCAGTTTTTGTCTGTTGTGCTGGACAGGAAGATTTGGAGCTAAATAAACTGAAGATGCTTTCTTTAAACACAGCTGTTTTTTCACTGTTTCAACAGACCTGGTCTGTTTTCTCTGAAGCATAGGCAAAAATGCAGCACTGTATTTCTCTTCTACTCAAACAGGTAAAAATGTGACAAGCTGAGGAGAGGCAACATTTTCTGATGGCAACTGGAGCACATCTGTGCACAAGCACTGCACGGGCAGCGTGGGCAAAGCAGCTGCTTTTGCCTTTATATCGCGACTGCTGGAGTTCAGTTTTCAGAAGAGCTGCGTGTTGGATGCTGATATGGAAATCAGTCTGGAAACACCACAGTGAAAATGGTGGTACTCTGCAAATCCCAGGCAAAGAGACTCTGCCAACACCAAAACCAGGCCCGCTCCCCCAGCAAATGTAATGCAACGTCTGTACTTAGTCTGCCTCTAAGAATGTGCAATTAATACTTTAACATCCATTTCTTTGGTTCGTATGTGACAGGAATTTCTCCCTGGTGGTAGCAGCTATTTCTGTTCTGAAGAACGCAGAGCACTTTTCCACCTCTTTCTGAGGTACTTTGCATCATCTGACATTTCTGCAGGCAGTGGTTGCTCGGTGCTGAATTTGATGGTAAACTCTGCAGCTGTGAAGTTATAGGAAACAAGAAAACTTCTCTTTTGAAGTCGGTAACACCTGGGAAGGATTTTGCCCTGTGCGGAAAGGGGCAAACCTCTGGCTTTGTGGAAGCTGTGTCAGACCTTCCTTTGTCACCTTTTGTGCTTATGGCTTTGTAAGGGGCATTCTGAGTGTTGTACTTCATAGAACTGACAGTAACCAAAACATAGCCTGCATTCAGTCCCTTTTACTGAAATAATTCTTGTGGGTAAATGAATGTGGTTCAGTTCTCCCTGCACCTCACCCCTGGTGCCCCCTGCAGCATCCCCATGTGCAGCCCTTTGTGAGAGAACGTAGCTCTCATCTCACAGAGGATGCTGCTGTCATTTCTGTATTGGCCAGGAAGCAAATAGGGTTGCAGGAGGGCATTCACTTCCCCTTCTGCAAATAAATGCAATACGGAGCCTACATGGCGTTCCTCAGTCTAAGGCAAGGAAATCCCTTTGCTTTTCAAAGGGAGTAAGATTCCATCTTCGAGGAGAGCAGTCAGTTATAGGGGCAAATGTGATATTTATAAATGCCTACCATACGCAGACTTCCTGCTGACTTCAGTGCCAACAGAATCTGGACTGCAGGCCCCAAAACAAATGTTTCCCTTTAAAACTGTGGTATAATTAGCATCAGGAAGCTGCTTAATGAGCTGGTTCTGATAGCTGTAGAAGCTGAGGATCGTTAGTATGAACTGGGTATTTCTTTATTTCTACACTAATTTAAAATTAAGTAGTGTCCTTGTTTTTACCATGCTCTATAAATATTTCATCCTGTAGTGCAGGATGAAGTGCCGTTGCATTATCATTACTGCTGGAACCTACTTTGTGAACTATGACAAGACAAATGGACATTTCTGTTAACACGGTTATTATCAGGCACGTTCTTTAGAATATTAGCTGTAATCTTGATTTCTCTTTTCATTCCAAACATGAACATTTCAGCATAAGGCCAAAGAAAGATGGTAATTTTCAACGTAAGGAGGAAGCAGACACACAGCACCAATTGTGGGATCCCCTGGAGTGGCAGCAGGTTGGTGCTTGGGCAGCTCACTGAGCTCCGTTAGGAGTAGGGATCTGTGTGTTAGGGACAGCAGGAGGCACAGTACATCGTTCTGCAGATTCCATAGTTCTACCACTGAGGAACTGCCATATACTTAAATCATTCTCACTTCTCAGAGAGACGTGCACACATCTCGCGATGGGGTTCTGATGATGAGTTCTAATTCTGACTTGGATGCTGAGCCTGCCTGTAGCCCCAGGCAGTTATTTGTTGTGTGCTTTGTGTTGTTACTTCCATGAGAAGTCTGCCACACATGCACTGAATTGACAGTCTTTGTCCCAAGGAAGTCAAAGCCTAAAGGGCAAGTTGTGATATGGCCTCAGTGGATGTTGGGTAGACTCTTGTACTATGAGCTGTTCTGTTACAGTACAGGTGAATGTAGGAATCGGGTCTTAATCAGAGCAATTTGACGACAGCATTGTCCCTATATGTTAAGCTTCTTTGAGGGTAAAATATAGCTGATCTCTTTCAAGACTTAAAAAGGGAGGTTTATGGACTTGCTAATTATCTGTAATCAATTATGAAGATGGATAAGTGTGTCAGCCCAGTTCTTTTATTTTCATTTTTCTTGTGAATTCTTTGTTCTGGTCAAAGCAGAATTTGGGTTAAATTAGTTCCTTGCTATATTAACAGAGTTTCTATTGGACATCAGTTAAACTTTTGCCTGAATTAGGGCTGACTTGGTCCATGTGTGACTTTTCCCTCTTATCAAGATGATAGGTGTCCCTCCTCATCCGACACCCAAGATGATAATAAATGGCAAAATAATGAATACAGGACAGTAATGATTGGTGCTTTTTCTACACTTCATTTTGTGATGAACACTTCATCTTGGGTTGAGGAGTGAAACAAATATTGTTATGGAGAGCAAAGAAACTGCAAATATATTTTTATATTTCTAATTTTGTCTTTGGGTGTTGAATTGCCCTGGGTTGAGTTGCATAATGATAAGTAAAGCAACTGGACACAATCCAGTGCCAAGTGATGCATGAAACCAGCACTTTTCCCCCCCAGCGTGTGAAAATTTGTATCAGCAAGAAACAGATAGTCTAATTTGTACGTAGTTGGAGATCTGCCTGCATTTTGATACCTGCATTCTTTCAAAATGAATCATTCTTCAGCACAGACACAAGATCCCCAGCTTAGGGAGCTAAGAGGTGACATGCTGACATTGGGTACGTTCACCCTCCATCTTCACCACCTCCTGTGTACTCGTGTGACCCTCAGAAGCGGCGAGCAGAGAGGAGCCGTGCTCAAGGCTGTGGTTAAAGCTGTACTTAAAGTGGTCATTCAGCAGTGACAGCAAAGACAGCACAGTGCTGTGCTTATTAAATCCCCACTGCAGCTGGGGTTGGGTCTGAAACTTTGCTAGCATCTCGTCACAAACCCAGTTTGCTCAGCTCCTTATTGCTGGTACTTGAGCGTATGGCTGCGTGGAGCGGCCTGGCTTCAGTCACTTGTTGTGCAGGAGACAAGGCAAGGTGCTCCCTTCTGAAGGAGCAGGCCTGCTGTGGCACTTCTGCTGCAAGTCAGCTAAGCCGGTCATTACATTGTTCATAAATGTAAATGCTTACAGTAGAGATTTTATTCTTCAAACGCCTTTCATCAAGACACGTGTCAGCATATGACTTTTGTTTTTAAACTGACCCTCCAGCATCAGATAGGGAGTAATCAGACAGAGAATGTTTTCTCTATTTTGCTTTTATTCCCAAAGTGAAGAACTGAGAACTGAAACTAGCAAGGGAAGAGCAAACACATCCCTCTCTGCTATGATAAATCCTGCTGTCCATTGAATGCGCTGCAAGCCTTTGTGAGAATGCTGGGATTTATGAGTTGCATTCGTTGGTTTGATTAATAAGGGGAAACTGACCAACTGGCAAATGATTGTGGGTACGGATGTGCATTTCTGTGATCTCTGAAAGTTGTTTAAAGACACAGAATTTGTTTCAAAGTGACCAAAGCATCAGGGTGGGAACTTAAGTCTTCCAGCTTTTTGTAGCTTGTGTGGTACCTCTCCTTAGGGTGAGGGGTAAATTAATGCATGCTGTGGAGTATTCTGCTCTTCACGTGGTCAGAGGAATGCTGTGTTGGTTGATTGTTGCTGGAGCAGCAGAGGTATCAAGCTGGCGATTAACTGGTCTAACTAAAACTGACAAGGAAGGATAAATACTGTTTCCTCCAGGGCAGCTGAAGCATTCAGCAATGGCTTATAGCTGTTCTACCAGGGCTGGTGGGCACAGCGCCAGGGGAGGCTTTGTGATGGTTCTGATGTTGCTGCGATGCTCCTGGAAGGTGATATGGAGCAATGGCAGTGGATTTTTATATGACCCCAAGCATGCACCTTGCACTCCTTACACTTCCTAGCTATGTAAACAGGCAACCACCAGGGAAGTGGTCTTTGTGAAGGATGTGGCCACTGTGTGAATTCATTGAATTCTACACCCACTTGGCAGCCAGGCCTTGTAGATTACAGTATTTTTGGAGTCTTCTGTGAACATGGAGCGGGCAGGATTTGCCCTAAGAGAAAACGTGGTAATAATAGGATGAGAGTGAATTGCATTGCTTCGAGGAACAGAGGGGGTAATGCAGTAATCAAATTCTGACGAGAAGGGAAGGGAGGGTGATTCTGAGCTGTCAGCGCTAAAGCTGGGTGCGTGAAAACAGAAGCAATTCTTATGCATACGCAGAGCTTCGATTTGGCCGGCGTTGCCCCAGGTGGGCCACAGCCGCAGCGGCCGCACAGCGCCGAGTGCCGGAGCCCGGCTGCCGCCCCGGCCGGACGAGGCTGAGCAGCGCCACCTGGCGGCGTGGCTGAGCGCTCCGTGGGGCTGCCGCTGCAACGCGGCCCGGCGGGACGCCGTTGGCTTCTGCGGTGTTTATGCAAGCTGTGCTGATAAGCCAAAGCCTTACGTATATAAAAAATCAACGCTTATAATTATATCTTTTGAAAAGAAAGGTACTTCTCTTACACTGCTGAGTTAACCGAATGCGAGGATTTATTGAAGGGCCAATAAATCATGCCCTGCAGTGCAGAAATCAGTGTAGCAGCCTGAGCAGCTCTGTGAAGCCTCATATGGACAGCTGATAGCAGCAGCAGAGAGCTTGGGAAGGACACAAGGTGTGCTCAAACCACATGAACATGCTGCTGTTACTGACACTATCCTGCAGTGTCTGATAGGTCCGAGGTACCTGCAGGCATACAGGTAAGGGTTGTGTTTGGCTGGGCAATTTACAGTGGGATAAGAGCTGTTTTGATATGGGAACAAACAGAGCAAACAATTGCTTTGCTTCCTGCTGAGAACCTGTTATGTAACTATGGTGGCTTTCTGAAAGCTGAGTGGTGAGGCTGTGGCTGTAGAGAAAAGGATTTCTGCATCCTTCAGAAGTTCAGAGGATCACTTATTGAAGGTACAGAATTTGTGCCCTTGAACTTCCATAGCGTCACAGCACGAGTTCTTTATCACACAGCGAGCCTTGATAAAACAAGAATCAACCAAGTTTAGATTGTAGACTGGAGAGCTGGTGCTAAATAGAATGGTTAGAGAGCAAAGGGTGTTTGAAAAGAATTTAATATGTAATCCGACTTTCCCAAGCCCTCTATTGCAGGCTGGCTGTGTAGGCTCCTCACCTTTGTGCTCTGTAAAAGATTATGCCAAAATGTGAACTGCCTGAATAGTTAGAAACGTTTTCTCTAGTTTTCAGTCTGCAGACACTGCTGATCAGATTGCAGCAGGCTGATCTCGTGTTCACGTTAACCTTTAACAGGGCTTTTTTTCGTTGCTGTTTATCCCAAAATCTGCTCATAAAGGACATACATGTTGTTCTTCTGCTGTCCTGCTGATCAGACAGCTTTTTTTTTCCCCTCCCCCTCAGGCTGATACTCCATTTCTGTCCTTGTTCTAGCAGCCAATCTGCACTGATTCCAGTTCATCTTTTTTCGACAGTGTTGACTGGAACTGTATAAATATTTCACACAAAATCTTACCTTGCCTGGTGTAAAAACACCAATAATTCCTTCTCTGCTAAAAATCTCACCTAACCCATCTTCGTGTCATCTCTTTTCCACTGCTGTGCCGTGTTGGCAGCTCTGGTTCCCTGACAGTTTCTCTCACTCAGACGACACTCTGATCTCTTTCCTTCTCTGATGCTTCCAGCTGGTGAATCCCAAGAACATGACTTTGCAGTTCACATTATTGAATTTCTATCACTACAGTCAAGAAGGTCATCTAATTCCAACGCGATGATCTGGTGCTCCTCACTCTTGGCAGTTCCTCCCAGCTCTGCTTCATGTGCACATTTTTTGAGGCTGGGCCCGGTTGTTCCTGGGTAATGGAGACAGAGCTGCCATGGCACGGCTCCCAAGGCTCATTCCTGAGGAAATCCTTCGGGAAATTTGCTCCGTTCTTATAATTCCTTTTTTGTTATAACCTCTTTCTTTGTTCACGTTGCTTTTGTATGAATCCCTATCGCTTCTACTCTCAGTGATGTGGAACTGTCTCAAATGAACTGTTCCAAATGCAATAGGCTGAGTTTGCTGCATTATTCAGTTCTAAAAGATGACTGACTAACTCAAAATATTCCAGCTTTAGTCTGACATTCCCCACGTTGCTAAACCACGTGTTCTTCCTCACATTCTGTTTCCCTCCTGCAATTAATCATGCTTTCATTCAGCAATTGCTCTGTCACACGGTATTATACTGAATTTTCAATGATACTTTATAGAATACAAACATATTTACTATACTCAAGCCCTAAATAAATTTTAATTTACATATACACAAAACTTGCTACTTTACTTGTATAGACCAGCTCACTCAGAATGCTAGGGAAACAATTATTTGGATTCCTTGATGTTTTTCCCATTAAGGAATAGTTTTGTTTCTTTTAGGGTTCTGTTAATTCTGCTATCCTCTGCTGTTTCCTTCGTATATCATTCCCGTCAGCCTTAAGCAAATCAAATCAAAGATCCTCCTTGCTCACTCTGATGCAACAACAGCTCCTGTTAGTTAATGTATTATTAAAGAAATTCATCTTTCACCATATTCATGTCTTTGGTGGAGCTTTGACATCACTGATGGCATTCATTTTCTGCTTTATGTCCAGGAAATTAAAGTCTTCAATTAAAAAAGGAATTGCTTTTAGTGTTTTCCCATATTTTTACATCCCTTACAATTTATATCAGTGAGCAGCTGAATGCTTTCCTCAGTCCAAGACGTTTGCTTACAGTCATTTGATAACCCTGACTCTGTTGCTCCATAGGTCCCCGCTGCACTCAGGATTATTGGAGGGAAGCATTAATACGAAGTTCAGGCACAGAAGCACCGCTTTTCCTGCTTGTCAAACTATTCCCCTGTGCGTGCCGTGCCTTCAGTTATCTTCCTGGCATCCAGAGCCAACACAAATAGGTAGGGCACTTCTATGCAGAGGACTGTCTGAGCTAACCTCTTCTCCGTGTTACGTCTCTGCTTCTTCAGAGAAGTGATTTTAGCCACATCACGAAGGCGTTCACTGAGGTGAAGAATTTCAGCGTGGGCAGGGAGGCGTGGGCGACCCTATACCTGACTGCCAGCCCACCTGAGATTGCTTCATGGCGGTGAGCTCAGCACCACGCGGACCGCAGAGTGCTGGGAGATGACGCGGAGCTGCTTTGCGCTGCAGTCCCCGGCTGCACACCCAGCTGCTGCTCATGGGAGCGGCTCCGGCGGAGCTGAGTGATGCAAAGCATTTTTCAGATGTTTACACCATGAAGAATTGCCGTGGTAGGGCCAAGAGCAACTGTTTTCACATAGTAAATATTTGGGAGTTGGGCAATAGCTGAGGGCAGTGAGTGCTATAGCCGGAGCCTGAAGGGGAACTGTGGCTGTGAGTGGGAGGAGAGTCTTCTCTCTGGAGTTAGGATGAGGCTTCTGTGCAGTTCAAGCAATGCTTCCCCTTTCAACCATTATACAGTGCTTAATTTTTCAGAGATGTAAAATTAAATTAGAAAGGGGGAGAGCAGCAAAAAAAATATCTATGAATTGGAGAAAGAGTAATAATTCTGTATCTGACTCATCTTCAACTATTCCATCGCATCAGAAATAGCTCAACTCCTTTCCTAAGCTAAATGCGAGCAACAGCAGCCCAGCAGTTTCAGTCCTACAGTTTAGCTGCTCTCCTCAGGAACTCTGCATTTCTCGTGTAGCAAGAACAGCCTTCTTTAGCTGCAGTGTTATTGACTCAGATACCACGACCCTCCTTCCTGTGAGCTGACAGTGCTCTCTGCCTATGTTTCACTACTGCAGTTCTTATACATTATATTACAGAGACAATTGGCACTTGCCTAGCATGGTATATCTGCAGAAGATATTATAGGTCTTAATTAGTAGGTCTCAGAGTGCATTAGAGGTCATTTCTCAATAGAAAGGTAGAAACAGCAAGTTTAGTACTAGGCTGTCTCACTGATGTTCCTGTGATTGCGTATTTGTTTGCTCAAAACAGTATTGTAATGTGAATTGTATGCCAGTGAAAATGCAGAATAATTTGTCTTGGTTACAGAACCAAAGCTGCACGATCTAGATCTCAATTTCCCCAACGTCTGTGATACTTATTTAAAGTGTGAGTTTTGACCTAGATCCAGTCCTCATTTCTGAAAACTACCTAAGTTATGTCTTGCAGCAGTTTTCTTCCAAAGGTTTTTAATGTATATGTATGTAAAACTAAGAATTCCAGCTTCTTGTCACATAAAGTAGATCATGGTTCCAAGAGGAGTTGTTGTTTCTATATGAGGATATGCACAGGGTGTTTCAGGCAGGAAAAAGAGTCTGATTGATACATATTTCTTATTAACTGCTTTAACCCCACTTACCTGGTTTTACGGGCAGTTGGGAATTAATTGCATCAGAGTCAGCGGAGGGAAAAATCAAGGAAGAATTCTGCTCACAACAAATTAAGCTTTAATACTGCAGAGTTGTCATTTTATGTATCAAAGGCTGCTGAAAGTCATGGTGTTGGGAATAGCTAGAGGGCTCCTTAATGCAGCCACGGTCATCTTTCTGACAGAAATCCAGTCCCACGAAGTCAGGATGAGCTCTTCCTTAGGTTCTTGTCTCATTCCCATGCTGTGCTTGTTTCTCCCTTAGTATGCTTTCTATTTCATTTCTTGGGTGTGAACTCATTTTTCAGCATCTACAAAACTGTATAATGAATGATGAGCAAGGCTGAAAGGAATCTGAAGTGTAAGCAAGTTACAGCTTATTTTTCTGTCTTTCATAGTAATAGTTTTGGGAATATGGGTTTCCTCTGCTAATTTGAGTGATGTCCTTACCTAAGTAGGGTCATACTGTGCTGTTATACACAGCAACAACACGAGGTAGATTCCTAATTTCTACTTGTTGTAGATCCATTTTCAAGGTGCTGGAGACTGAGCCCCAGATAGGTGTATTTCTTCCTTTCTAGTAATCTCTGTAATGCCTGACCAGCCCCCTGGGACTCAGCCTTCGTTCTGTGGATGGCCTGAACTGCTAATGAAGTCTGCAGCCATGAAGGAAAGTGCAGAATCAAAGTGTTCTGCTTGGCAGCTTCAAGGTGTTGTGGAATTTGTAGATGTTGTTTCTTCAGGATTTTATACACCGCCTTTTCCAAGAGTGGGCAGCAGGCTGAGTTGGTAAGCGCTCACCCAGTGTGAGAGCCTTCCATTTCCACAGTGGTGTGAATAAACACAGCTACAAATGCCAGCTGTTCCCAGCCTTTCTTGGGCCATAGGATATATTGGGCTGAAAATTGCATCCACAAAATGCATGGTCAGTTGCATGTTTTAATTAGCAGTTACCACGAGTGCACGTGCTCATGGTTGTTATGCACTAGCAGTCAATTCAGAAAACTTCTATTTCTGTTGTCCACACGTTTTCAGTGTACAACTAATTTATTGTCCTCTGAACTTAATGAATATTCTCTCTTTGTGAGTGATCTCTACATATCTATAAATAATTAAATGCAAGATTCTTCCAACACAGGGTCAGCAGTTCTATGTTATTGTGCACCTGCTGTGCTCCACATTGTAGCCTTTATCTCTATGTGTTATGTAGTTCTTTGCCTCCATGGCATTGGGCTTAGCATCGTGTTTTTATTGGGCAGCGCTAGGCGTGCTTTCTCTGATGTTCTTGTGATTGTATACAGCAGTACTCAGCGCTGCTTAAAAAAAGCAAATATCCAGAGCCATCTGGAGATGTACATCAGTTTCTTGGTGGTGGACAGCAGCGTATTTCAGACAAGGACAGGCACGGCAGAGCAGAAAAGGAGCTGGAGAAATATGGAGAGCAGTATCCACTGGTGAACTATTTGGAGACTAACCCAGCCGTGGCAGAGCTCCTGTGCTCCAGGTTCGCTCTAACTGTGGGAACTGCAGTCGACACAAATTGAGTCGTCCGTGTAAGAGACTGACTGCTGCCTGTGGAGGTTTGGCTGAGCTCCAGCTTACACTGGCACTCTTGTGGTCTTCCTGGGAGTCATTGGCAGGTGGCTGCTGGGCACAGATGAGCTCTGCCTTTTAGCGTCCATCTTGATGTTGCAGGGACCTTCCTTCTCCCCTTTCCCTGCTACCAGTCTTCCTTCACAAGGTAAGGCTCCTGGTGGAAGAGAGCAGGAACCCTCACTGTGGGTATTTCCTCCCCGGTGGAGCAGCATGGGCAGGGAATGTAGGTCAGCGTGGAGAACTGTGAAAGGCTGCTGCAAGGTTTGCCTTTGCCAGCTGGAGCTAAGCACACTGCAGCAAGGACGTGTACACACTGATTGCCAGTGGTAGCACCAGCTAATTGTTTAACGTGGTCAGTGAAGAGGAAAGATCCTGAAACTGTTTTGATGTCCAACAACTGTAATCAAATATAAGGCAGTGGAAAAACCAGACCTGGCCCACTGATGTTTCAGCTCATGTACAAAGAGCAGTGGGAGATCTTGATACAAGGCAGAAGAATTGCAGTGTGGAGGAATGTGATGAGTTGTATTAATGTGCTTGATAAAAATAACGTCTTCTGTTACCTACACTGAGTGATTCAGCATTTTTGAGACATGCCTTTGAAAAAAAATAAATGTGTCTACAGGCTTGTATGGGATGGGATGCAGATTATATTTGGGTCAAATCAAAAAGGGGTCCATGCTGAATAAACTGTGAAATGTAAGCAATGACAGGGTATTAGTGATAATCTTTCTTCTGAAATACCAGCTCAGCAGTAAACAGCAGGTGCAAGCCGTGGTTAATCCTTGACCCCTGGGAAATGGTGATGTTCATTTCTGTTGTCTTTCTACTCCAGATGCCAGGCTCTCTGAGTTCCTAATTGAGAGCACTAGCTTGAGCACCTGGGCGGCATCACAAGAAGAGAAGCTCTGTTAACTGCTGCTTCCTGTAATATCCCACTGTAGGCAACACCTGGGGTATGGTTTTATAAATAGATAACCTGAGCTGTGATCACACAAGGTTAATGCAGAAGTTGCTGGGCAGCATTCCAGCTGTGTGCTGGTGGTACCTGCTGGCAACAAAAACCAAATCATGTTTTATGTGCTCAGTGTTTATCTGGTTCATGATGCTATAGAAAGGTGGTTTTCCTAATGTGTACAATTTCTTGTCTGCTCCTGTGTTAAAAGGAGGTTTCAGGTGGATAGGTAACGTCTGCGATGTCTTGGAGCACGTACTTCATCTGCTGTCTTCTAAAAGCACGGAGATGCTCAGAATTACTGACATCTGGTAGTGTATACTTACTGAAGAATTAACATTTTAGCAAAGGCTCTGGTAACTGTTTTCTCATGTAGTTCCATTTCTTCTGATAGTTTTTCTCAGTTTACATTGGTAGTGTAACTCGTGGGATTTACTGCACTGAAACAGGACATTCTTTTGGCGTGTACAGCACTGAAAAGAAAAAAAGCGATTCCCCTTAAATTTTGAGTGGCTTTGGATCTTTAGATTAAATTTTCCTCATATTCTGAAAGGCAGCATTGGTTAGAATAAGAGTAAAAAGGACTGCAGAGCGTTGGCATTCCTGCACAAGATGGATCCCTTCTCCCACACTGTTTGAACAAACCACGTTTTCCTTTGTATCTCAGGTCCTTGTGGTTTCCTTTATCTGTTGTGAGGCAGCAGTTCTGCAGTCTGTAGGCAGTTCTACCAAACTCTTGCACTTTGGCTGAAATGTTGCTGAATCCCTCCTTTCCAGCAGCGCAGTTCTTGTTGTGTGACACCTACGGAGCAAAAGCAGACCAAGCTGTAAGCAGCAACGCCTGCTTGTTTGAGTCATCTCAGACAGGTGGAGTTGCTGAGCAGCTTCCGGGGCTGTTGCCATTATGAAAGTGCTGCATGAAGAAAGGCTGACTTGAAGCCTCGTTTGATCTGCTGCATTTTACTTTGTTTGTGAAAATATTCTCTCTGTTTCGCTTTTTTCTTTGAATCATAGAATGTATATTTAGACCAGTACTGCATTAGGAGCTCATTTGGCTAAATAGTTTCTCATTCTATTCAGGACTGTTTTGCTGCATCTGGAGCAAAATTTAGTGGAGCACACAACTTAATGTCTGCTAAAAATAAATAGGAAAGAATAAGTAGCAGACGACGACAAGCAATTTCCAGTCTGGCTATAAAGGTTGTGCAGCACCTTTACACAATGGTCATCGTTTTGCGTTTCTTTTTGCATGAATGGAAACAACTCAGCTGCATCTCCTATTTTTGTCTTACAGACAAAATGGTAGAGGAAGCTTTAAAACATGAATATATCATCACAGATGTGATTTGGTCCAGCATTAGACAGTTGTCGGTGGCATAAAGAGAAGTTAGAGAATTGGCAGAATTGGTGTCTTGGCTGCCAACAGCACCTGAGAGTAGTGCCTGGGGAAAGCAATTCGTGCCCCCATGACTGTATTTCAATTAAGTCGGGAGGAAATCCTGTTGATAAGAAGTTTTTACTGATATTAGCACTTTTTATGCCATTTTGATTAAGTACTTAACTACTCCTCCACAAAAATCCATTTGATTAATGACATTGATTCCACAGGATGGTTCAATGGATGAGAGGGAAATGAATGTAATAAAAGAAGTAAATAAAAGACTTCTAAATAATTCTAATAAGATCTATTTTAAATTGTCATCCACCTTCATGTCTACATGTTAAGACCTCTTCACATTCCACCTGTCTGAAGGCAAAGCAGGCAGTGCCATTCCCCATCAGGGCCATGGAGCTCCTGTGGGTGTTCCCCAGTCTACAGAATGTCCTCCCAGAACAATTTGATTCTGAAATATTTTCTGAGAAGAATGCAGTTCTGTGGATTATGACAGGAGCTGCTGGGCCACTATTTAACACATCTTGAAACTCACATACAGGGAATTTTGGGCCAGTGATTCAGAATACACCTGGCTGTATTTCTCAGGAGTTTGTCTCTCCATATGCAAACTGCAGCATTTGTGGGAGGAAGCCCAGGTTCTGCTCTACCCATTTTGGAGTGACAGATACAGAACGAGGGGAAAATATTTGACTGAAATAAGCAAATTACTCATAATTTTAAACCCGCCTTTCCTTGGGAGCTATATAAAATCATTTTGTGGGCTGTAGTATTGGAACAGCAGTGAACAGAGGAGCATGCCTTTGGTTACGTAGGAACACTACTTGGTCTCTTCTACCTGAAAGTGGAGATTTAAATCAGTGACATTCGTTTTGCCTCTGTTTGTCAGGCAGAGGAGCACATTGCTGTTAAGTATAAAAAGAGAACAGTGACACCAAAGGAAAATGTAAAGTATGATGGAATGAGAGATTTTTCTTTTCTGGGGGGCAGGGCACATCTTGATGTTGGCAGATCAGAAAACCAATCACCACACTTACAGCACAGAGCTGCAATAAAGGCTGCATTCTGTTCTCAGCCGTGTGGCCGATGCTCAGCTCCGTTTCATAGTAAGGAAGTTGTGAATCTTTTGGGGCTTTATTCACAGCTCCACTGAAGACCTCTAACACCCTCTGGCAACTTGCTCAGTCTGCTAGACAGTATTCCTTCTGCACCAATAATGTCAGCAAAAATATTTAAGAACATCGACCGAGAATAAAACCATCAACATCCTTTAGTTGATCCAATTATCTCTGTCTAAAAAAAGGTTTTAACACCTCCCACACAGAACAGCAGCTCCAGTAATTTGGCAGTGCTAACTGCGCATAATCAAGAAACAGGCGGCTGTGATGTGGTAATACATCCCATCTTGTGTACAGGAAGAGTTTTGTTTTATTTAAGTAAATATATTTTCTGCGTGAGCACCTTTTGCATTACTTGTTGGCGGGCTGCTCATCCCATTAGTATCGAGAGCTGCTACAAATGTTGAGCTGGGGGAATGGTAACAGGCTGTCAGAGATCAGGCTTTGTGTCGCTGTGTTTAGGATGCTCATGGGGTGTTTGGAGCTCAGCAGCACCTGTGAGTAATGCAGA